>QTSX02005202.1:0-128699 GCA_014839935.2 Entomophthora muscae | reverse complement strand
GTCCAAATTTCAAATCACTTTTGCGGGCAACTCAGCTGAGTGAAAAATAAAATATTTAATAAAATCAAACATTTAATTTGACTTTTTTGATTTATTTAAACTGGCAAATTTTAAATCTCTTGAGCAGATAACTCAACTAACAAAAGACAAAACACAGCAAACAAATGCGGGATACATGAATTAGAAATGCGGGATTCTAATGTAAAATTTGAGATTTCCCTTATTTCAAACAAATCATAGACATCATGGAAAACTTAACAAATCTGAAATTGCGGGATTGTCAAATCCAAGAACCAAGTTTCAAATCATAATTGTAAGGAATTTGAAATAAATATAATTTATGGGTGTCTCAAAAAAAGATGCTAAAGGATCTAGAGTGGATTTGTGCTAATTCTTTTAAAAATCATAGGCATTCTCAAAAATCACCCTATTCCATTTTAGGACAGCTAAAATTTAGATTCTTGATTACAGTAGATTTTGAAAAACGCTCATAATAAAATAGAATTATATATTACAATCTATTTTTACCATGTTGCCTTTTCTTTGGTGTGTTGATAGTTTATTTGATGTTGATAAGGTGTTTGCATTTAATTGGATGGTTTCACCTGGCCCTATCAACATCAAATAAACTATCAACACACCAAAGAAAAGGCAACATGGTAAAAATAAATTGTAATATATAATTCTATTTTATTATTAGTATTTTCTGAAATCTTCTGTAATCAAGTATCCTTAATAGCAGTACATGAATACATAGTGTAGTAAACTGATGGTTTATCTTTTCCTCTCCTTTCTTCCCTGAAATTAAGGTTTTTTTGCCCTTGTCCCAACCGGGGGCCAAAAATTTTTAAAAAAATTCTGCGTCATCAGGAGAGTAGCTCATAAATCATTATATGGGTTTATGGTTGCTATATTAGTGATTTAGAGTGCAGAATATTGCATCATTTCCAGTTTAGACAATTTTAAATTTCACTTAATTTCATGTCTAAACATGGTTGTTGAGATTGGATTTTCCATTTGATTTCATCCAGAGTGGAGCTTCTTGATTTGGGTTGATTTTTCCTAGTTTCTTACTTTACATTCAATTTGGATTCCAGTTCCTGCAATTAATATCTGAGTTTATTAGTGGCATTTAAAAATGATTTGAAATTTGGTTCATGGATTTGACAATCCTGCAATTTCACAAAAACATAGTAGACTTAATGATAAATGTTTGATTGATTTGAACGCTTCAAATCTGATTCCAGTTAAATGCATTTTGTCCATTGGAAATATGCAGTTCAACTTGAACTTTGCAAAGTGTCTATGAGTTCCCGCATTTTTAAAAATTCAAATAAAAATACAAAGAATTCAATTTAATTAAAAAAGGCTATCCCGCAAAAGTGATTCAAAATTTGGACCAAGGATTTGACAATCCCGCATTTTTACATTTAGGCTCTGAATTTACAGTATATATTCATCAAATTTTATTTTTATATCACCACAAATTTCAGTAATCTCTTTGAAGTTGATATTTGCTCCTATTTTGTATGCTTCCCTAATCCACAGCAAGCAACCTGCAGGTGGGGAATGTTCCCTATCTTTAGCTTTGATATTTGAAAAAAAATTCATATTCTGTTAAATTATTTTATTTATTTGGTTTTTTTATTTGTTTTACTGTAAATTCAGAACCTGAACGTAAAAATGCAGGATTTTCAAATCCTTGTTCCAAATTTTGAATCACTTTTGCGGGATAGCCTTTTTTAATTAAATTGAATTCTTTGTATTTTTATTTGAATTTTTAAAAATGCGGGAACTCATAGACACTTTGCAAAGTTCAAGTTGAACTGCATATTTCCAATGGACAAAATGAATTAACTGGAATCAGATTTGAAGGGTTCAAATCCATCAACCATTTTCATTAAGCTTACTATGTTTTTTTAAATTGCAGGATTGTCAAATCCAAGAACCAAATTTAAAATCACTTTTGAATGCCACTAGTAAACTCAGATATTAATTGCGGGAGCTGGAATCCAAATTGAATGTAAAGTAAGCACACTAGGAAACACCAACCCAAATCAAGAATCTCCATCACAACTAAAATCAAATGAAAAATTCAATCTCAATAACCATAATTAGACATAAAAAGTTATTAAACTTTAAAATCATCCAAACCTGGAAAGTATACAATATTATTCACTTCAAATCACTGATATAGAAACTCTGCTACTATTCAAGGATAAATCAAGAGAAAACAACTTCCCACAACTAAATCAATAAATCCAAATAAATACATATTTAAGCTAAAATATATTTTATTTTATTTTTATGGACTGTCAATCACATTCCCAACCCGCGCCTGCACCAGCCCGCGGGGCAGCCTGTCCACAAGGGTGTCCCAGAAGGTCCAAGAACAGACCCAGAACCCAACTTGAAGGGAGTCATGCCAATACACAGGCCTCCCAAGGTGTCAATGCCAGCAAACCTCCTCCCGCATCCCAGGACCAATCAACCAGCTTGAGTCCCAGGCAGAAGCCACTCTCAAGGCCTGCCACAAAAGTCTCCTACACCAGGGTCACCGGGAACACTGAGGTTACATACACCTCCACTGTTTACCCAGTTGTCACCCGGCCCCGCACTCTTGACCCAAGAGTTGCTACTTCCTGCCCCCACGTCTTTGACACCACCTACGAGCCATTGGCAGCCACTGTTGAGCCATCTGCGCCTGTGATCTATTCCACCATTGACAGCACCAGCGCAACCAAGCGTGATCTCACCTTCTACACAAAGGTCCCCGTCCACTGTGTTGAGCCTGGTAGCCAGGATGCTGTGGTACCTGTCAAGGGCCAGCGTTGGTTGACAGATAGTGAGCGTGAAGCTCTTCTCAACTGCTTGAATGGGGGAATGGCAGTTTGGGATATTGCATCCCAATTTGGTGTCATGGCCAGATACATTGCCAACATCAACACCAAGTATGGCAATACCGAGCAAATTGCAGAATCCATCAAGGCTAAGCGGCAGCCCAAACTCCTTCAGCCTGTGCACATCAACACAATCAAGCAGTGGGTAGCCAGGGATTGCCACCTGGACACGCTTGCTGTCCAATCAATGCTTGCCACAGAGCTCAGACTTTCTGTTCTAAAACCCTTGTTTAAAAAACAATGGTTGATTTGGGCTTCTCTTGGAAGGTGCTTGGAGTTTCTCTGTATAATAAGAACAGGGAAAAGACCATTGAGGATTGACACATTTATGCTGAGACATATCTGGCACTAAAGAAGACTGGGAATGTCCAGTTCTTCTATATCAGAAAATTGTTGTTTTCTTCCTCACTCAGGTCTAGGCATGGGTGGGTTGAGAAGGGGTCCAAGGGGGCGTAGCCCATTGTGAAGCTGTCCGTTCCCAGACCTATTCCATGGTTGTGCTTCTTGGTCCTTGTGGGTTGGACCAATACCAAATGATCAAGGGTTCCCACAATAGTTGGACTTTTCTTGATTTTCTTTGAGTTGTCAAGGAGTACCTTTGGATAAATTATAGCAGACCAACCAAAGTTGTTGTGCTTGACAATGTTGGGCTCTACAAAGTGGATCTGGTTGTGTCCAAGTTCCCCCCCATTGACAAGAATAGCCACTCCTCCAGCCACCACCTTGCTGATTGTCCAATGAGACTACTCTTTCTCCCGCCATATTCCCCATTCCTGAATCCAATCAAGGAGGTTTTTGGTTGGATCAAGAATAAGGTGAAACAAGGCCTTCTGCAGGACACCAAGGACCTATTCATATTCTTGAGGTCAGCCAATTTGCGATGCCACCCAATGTGGTGGCGGCTTTCTATGAGTACTCGGAATCCTTCCTTCCAAAAGCCCTGGCCTCCAAGCCAATCAGATAAATGGGCACTCCAGTTTACTTTGTTTTTATTTTTATTTATTTTGTTTTTATTAGGTCTCAAAAAGTATTATTTATATATAATGATGTGACATTGGATTGTATTATTGACATATAAGAATACGTAGAAAAGGTAAGTAAAATTAACTATACTAGGTATGAAGAATATATTTTTATTATAATGCACTGAATATTATATTGACTGTTGCGCTACCAAATAAATAAATTAAAAAAGATTGAAATAGAATTTTTTATTTAAATAATTGTTAATTGTTGTTGGTACTTTGGCTTTTTTACGCCACAAATCAGACCTTGCGTGTCATCATCTGATCCTTGTTATTTCAGTGCCACTATAGCCACACAACACAACCACCAATGATTTTCATGTATTGTTTACTAATTAGTACTTAGGACGTAGGTCAAGTATATCAAATATGTTTACCAAATCACATTACAAGGGAACAGTAATTTGAGTTCTAAACACTCATTTGTTTAGAACAATAGTGGAGCGGGCTGCATGATGCGGATAAATTCAATTCTCCATGTTTATCTTTGTGATAAATGAACCCGTACTCAACAAGTAGTCAACAAAAACATTTTTAATTCTTTTTTTATTTGACGTATTGGCAACTATACAGTAGTATTCAAAAGCTATGGCAACAACCAAAATGAACTCAGATTTAAACAAAATCATTTCAGATTTAAACAATATCCAAGTTGCGCAAGATTCAGGATTCAAATAATTTAAATATTGTTGGTTAATAAATGAAATGTCAAACCAAAAACGAAATTTCACTTGCCCATTATACAAAATTATATCAAAAATCAAGCGGTGTAGTTCAACCCACAAAAAAATGAACTGATGCAACAAGTGAAATGGATGGATGCTATTCTAGAGTATATTATAATCCAATCAGGATTCATACAAGACACCAACAGAAGGACCAAAATGAAACAAAATCTGAGTACTCTAGAAGCAAGATTACACAAACACAAAACAAAATGAACTCACACAAGATGTGTAGTATGAGCAGCCTAAAATAGAAAAATAACAGTTTAACAGCCAATCAATAGCTATCCAATTATAAACAGAGGAATTTTATTCATTTTCATGGCTCCAGATTTGTATGGAATGGTTTTGAGAACCTTCCAAATATGGACTCAAGATTACAATAAAAATAAATCATTAATTTTAAAATTTTCTACTTTTAGTCATTTTATCCTAGGTTTTAGTTCAAGATGGTTTTCAACAGCAACATTTTCAACCCCGCCAGCAGCCAAGCCAGCAGCAGTCAAGCCAGCTTCAATGGAGGCAAGGCTCAGAACGTGGAGGCACCTGTTTACACCCAAGCCTTTGAGGCAGGTAACAAGGAAGCTGACCTGTTACTGTCCCCCGACCCATATGGCTTTGACTTGTTTAAGAGTCACTTTGCGTCTAGTGCTGCCCCCGCTCCCACACCCACCCCTGCACAAGCTGCCCACCAACCAATCAATCAGGATGGCAACCTCAATTCAGAACAACTTCCCGCCATTGCCCAACCTGCCCCTCCCTCAGCCAATCAGGCTTCAGCTCCCCCCGCCCAGCGCCCCAAGCAACGAATCATCACCGCCCAAATTCTTCAGGAAATTGTGGCACTCAATCTGCAGGGTCTGTCCTGGGATCAGATAGCCAACCAATTACAATTTACCCGAGCTAGTGTCATGCGGGAATTCAACAGCATAATGAACAGAGGGAATCAGATTGGGGCAGCCAAGAAGCCCAAGAAGGCCCAAGAGTCCCAGATAACCGAGGCATACCCAATCATGCTCGACCTCCTCCAGCAGGACCCCAAGCTTCCCTTGACCCAGGTACGGAAGCAACTTGCTCACCATGGCATTTGGGTGTCTGAGCGCATGGTGCAGCTCTGGATGTACGGGAATATGGCTTTTGTACGGGTTCTTACCAATTTTGCCGGCTACCAATGGGATGGCACTGAGGATTCCCCATATGACAACACAATCAAATCAACCCTGGTCTGTTGCTTGACTAGTCTGTCAGATGATGTCATTTTCATCTCCTACTACAAGCTATTGTTAGCTTTTGATGACTTTGGTGAGCAAGGAAGAGCCGCCACTCAAAAAGAAAGGAAGAAGGTCAAGAAGGGGACGTTTATTGGTGCATTTCTGGCTGTGTCAGCCAAGGGTTTTGTCTATTATTGGACAAACCCTGATTTCATTGATGGGTACTTGTATGGCCACATCCTTGGTGGATTGCTTGACTCCTGGGATGGCTCAAATTCCAAATACTGGGTTTTCTTGAGCCACCAGATGAAGGGAAGCTCCACTGCCCTCAAGGTCATCCAGGGACGCGGGCACCAGGCCTCAGTCTACCCTGCCAGCCATGCCGACGTCCATCTGGGAGATGTCGTCTTCTTTAACATGGGATACACACTACAGGAGCGCTGCCCTCAGGCTTTCAACAACCTCTATCTTGGGGTCCTTGATCACAATTTTCTCTTTAGTTGCCAATTGGTGGCTGACTTGTTTGCACAAATGGTTTTCCATGTGAACATGGGCAGCCAATCACATAAGGATAAGCGCCTTCCACCTCAGGCTACTGCCACTTACCAGCCCATCCAGCCAATGACCAACAAGGAGTACAACAAGCAGTATATGGCGGCCATCATAATCAATCCTCCTGCCTCCACCCCCACCACCAGCACCCCTAACCCGCAAGCCCAACCCACCCAATCCCAGACCCCCCAGGCCAGCACTGCCTCTACGTCTTCCTTCCTGCGTTATTCTGCCTCCTAGGCATCACTCCCCCTGCCTCAATAAACCCCCTGTCATCAAACATTTTATATTTATATTATCTTTATTTTGAATTTCAATTGTTCATGTTCTCTTTGTTTATAGTTGGTTTTATTCTTTATGTTCAGCTTATTTCTATAAAATCATATATTTACTATGGTGTGCATCTAGATCCAGAACACAGTTATTTTTAGCACCAAACCATAGCCCCTTGTGAAAATATTAACAACAATTTGGTGATCAGCTAAATTTGAATTATAAAATTATAGTGTTAACTGTTTTTAGATAAAGTTGTTATTATCCAAATTCAAAACCTTAATGATAAACTTTAAGCCAATCAGGAGCTGAGTGATAAAGTGATTGTTGTGACATAAAGGGTCATTCAATAATTCTTTGATTCATGTGCGCTAATGAATATGATTGGCTGGATGTTTTGCCATTGTACGCCATTACCGCTGTGGCAAGTTGCTGATGGACTAGTGCCCAATCAGCCGCTGAGTTAACAATAGTCCATCAACAACTTGCCCCAGCAGCAATGGCGTACAATGGCAAAAAATCTAGCCAATCCTATTCATTAGTGCACATGAATCAAAGAATTATTGAATGACCCTTTATGTCACAACAATCACTTTATCACTTGGCTCCTGATTGGCTTAAAGTTTATCATTAAGGTTTTGAATTTGGATCAGTAAAAACTTTATCTAAAAACAGTTAACACTATAATTTTCTAATTCAAATTTAGCTGATCACCAAATTATTATTAACATTTTCACAAGGGGCTGTGTCAAGCGCTAAAAATAATATGGTAACCAAGGAAACAATGCCACACAAAGCAAACGTCACATATTGAGATGTATGTAAAACATATACAAAATGGGTAAAAAGATGGGATAATGTAGTAGATGGGAAAACAAAAAGGAATAAAAAAGAGGCAATTGTATCAAAACAACATATAGTTTATTGGGGTGAAAGCTATAAAAAGATATGAAAAGGTTAGTAAAAAATCAATGAGCAAATTGGAAAAACTTCTAAAAGGCCTTGACCTGGCAATTGCCAAAATCAAAGAAATTGACTGCAAGGTCAAGGAAAAGGTGAAGTCTGCCGTCCTTGAAGGGGACAAAATTGAAAAGGTGTCCGCCAAGTCACTCATGACAAAAATACCAGACACACCTGAGAAGACAATAGAGCGCCTACTTAATATTCAAAAAACAGTGGTTGAGGGCTTGCAATTCAAGTCCTTTGCCCTCTCTGCGCCGTCTGTCTGGACGGACGACCCTGAGATGTATGCACATTTAAACCTGCCAAGAGGGCCCACAAGGAGGACACTGAGACGCCCACACAGCTGCTTGCGCCAAGGATGGCAAAGCCTGCTGAAGCCGCCGGCAAAGAAAAAACCAAGAAGGTAACCTAAGAAAATAAATTTAATAAAAATTCAAAAAACTTACCTTTTTCTTAGAAAATGTAGACAGCAAACTCCGCCAAGACCTGGTCCCCTTTGTCCCGGCCACTTTTTATGCAAATTATGCCACTCATGTGGCAAAGCAATTGTATCTGTCCCCCCCTGTCATGTGGGAGCTGGAGGACTGTATCCACGGGGCCTTTAAAACGTTGCAGAAGGCGTTAGCAGAACTTACACATGTCAAGGGGGCATCCAAGTGGGCAGTTACTGCCTACAAGGATGCCCAACTGGTCCGCCTGGACCCGGTATCCCTCAGTGGAGTTTACTGTGTAAACTCCATTGAGCTTGTTTGGGACGTCCTGGCAACGCTCCCATTCAAGAATGTACTGGAGATGGGCCGGGCTCATGCGGCTGCTTGCTTCTGCTTCCCAGTGGAGCACACCCTATCTTACCTTCTGGACAACTTTGGGCGCGCGGTGTGCAAATTGGCTGTTGCAGACGTAACAGCCATAAAGAAGACTAAAATCCTCCTGGCAGACTTTGGGCTGGCCTGGAGTGCCAACAAGACGGGGGTCCCAGAAGCCATGGATCTTACCTTTGGAAAAACCAAGCACAAGAAGAAGATCAGCGCGGTCTACAATAAGCTGTGTGAGTTTACAGAAGCCTTTGCTGGGCAAAGGCTTCACTTGGTGGTTTACCTGGGGTTCCTGTTTTACTTCAGAATGAGCGCCAGTGTGGAGGACCTGGACGGGGTCCTTATGGGGATCAACAAGGCCCAACTTGCTCTCGACGGGAAAAAAGTCCCCCCAGGTTACAACTCAGTTGACCATGTTATCCAGGACGCCCTGGTCCTGGCAAGAATCTACAGGTTTGTGGCCCCGCCTGAGAAGCTGCTGCTTCACTCCCGCCTCACCATCCTCCCATTTACCAGCAGATGAGAATATTTTAACCAGGGTGTATCCACTGTCCACGGTGTGGCGGTGGAGGTTGTGCGCCACCTCCATTGTGGGGTGGGTACATACTGCCGAACCCATTATAGGTGCTCCTAATTTATTCTCTATACCAATAAATATATTTACCCTCTAGATTATTTTTATTATAATTAATAATTTTATAAAATAATATCTTAGCAAACATTACTTACAAAATAAATTCCAGGGAAGGTTTTAATAAAATCATATAATATATGTCAATAAAATCTACTTCTGATTTTTATGATTACGTTTATTTTTTTAGTTTGCTTTTAATATTTATTTGCCAAAAATGATATTGATGTGTTTGCGTAATCCAGTATCAAGCATTTGGGATACCCTTAGATGGCATAATAAAATAATATACAATAAAATAAATAAATTACTTACATCTATTGATGGATCTTCTGAATGTGATTGCGGGCTTAGAAACATCTAAATATAAAATGTTAGTTAATGAATCTTGATTAGTAAATTAGATGATATATAAAAAGTGGGATAAGCTAAGCCTTTAATTAATTGGCTGATTTGCAAGGCACGCGGGGATAAACAAATCAGCATGGTCATAGAATTTGGCCACGGTCTCAGCTGGGAGGGTATGGATCCCGGCCTGTAGCAAATCAAACAGGCCCTCAGTCCCAGTTGGGGTTCCTTGCTTGACAACTTGCTTGAGCCACCCAAAGACTTCCTCAATGGGATTTAGGAAGGGCAAATAGGCAGGGAGGAAGAGAAGGCACATATTTGCTGTGGCCAATTGCTGGGGGCCCACTGCAATGCTTGTGTCAATTGATGAAAATTCTTCAAGAATATCCGCCACCTTGTGGAGACCAACATTGTCCAGCACAATGACATTGGTGAAGCCTGGGCTTGTGCGCCTCAGGTGCTTCTGGACCAATCAGAGAAATGATAGGAAGGTCTGGCTATTGTGGGAGCCTAGTATCAGTTGGTAGAGCTCAACCCCCTTTGGACCAAGGAGAGCCACCATCAAATAGGCTGTGGCGCGGACTGCAGCACGCCAAGCCATCCCGTCATTGGAGCCTCTGGGAACATACCCATATTCATTGCGCATTGACAAGGAAAATGCTGATTTGTCAATGTAGTAAAATTTGACTGTCCCCTTGGCTTTTAGGGCAGTATACACCTCTGCGTATATTTTCCGGGTCTTGATGTTGGTTGGGCTGTTTCTGTTGTAGGGGGATACCCGAGCTTTTTCCAAGAAAATTGCATTTCCTTCACCAGATGGTAGTAAAAGGAAATTGAGGCCTTAATCCCAAAAGTAGATTTAACCATGGCCTGTATATTTGCCAGTTCACAATGGCAATCTTGGGTTATCCACTGGCAGATTGCCCATTTGTGCTCCTTTGTGAGCATGGTCAACACACGCAAGAATTTCTCTGCGGCAAGGACTCAACCCGTGTTGAGGAACTTGTTGAAGGTCTTTGAGGCGTACTTGGGATCCACCCCAACAATGGCTGCAGCTGCCTTGTAATTGCCTGATTCACGCATTAGATTAAGCAGGATGATGCGTTGGATGTCGGGGATGCGCTTCTGAGCGGGCTTTTTAGCAGTGGGGATTGACTCATCGGCATTGGGCAAGGCACAGGGCATAGGCACCTTGTTGTAGAAGGCTGCAACTTTCTTGCGCACCAGTTGTCCCTCATCAGTTTGAAAGAACTCAGGCTCCTTGTTGTCCTCCTGATTGCCATTGCTTATGTATGGCTCATAGCTAGTATCAAGTACAGGCTTCACCTTCTCCAGCATGGCTGACGGGACCGACTCTTGCTGGTACACAGCGTCAAACACATACAAAGTAAGTTCTACCTCCTTGTTTCTAACCATTTTGGTAGTGGTGACCTTGGTTGGCTTCCGGGTCAGCTTTGGGACCCAAGGGTTTATGCTCTGCACCCTAGCAGCTTGTGCTTCTTGAACCGACTGTGTCAGTGCAGCATCACTATCAAACTCTCTTCTCCCATCTCCTTCCTGAGTAGGCACTTGGGTTGTACTAAGTCTATTCTTTGACCCGCGGGGGCAACTGCAACCGCGGCGCACAACGGGTGCATTGGTACTCTGGTGTTGTGTTCCTTCCATTTTAAAATTCAATAAAATACTAAATAAATTTCAATTAAGTTACTCCCTTATTTTTTTTTGCTTTTATCTGAATATGGATATTTAATTAGAGCTTTCCCCACCCAATATCCCAATTATAGATTTTTTATTTCTTAATTAGTTGTTTTTGGTTTTACAACACCCATTTTTGAATACCCATAATAATTCCCACCCTTTTTCCCAGATTTTATGCCAAATATAAGCACCCAACACAATATTTTTAAAATTTATGTTTCAGATCTTTTGTCTTATTTTAGATGCCTTGATATCATTCTTGATTACAATCCATTGCACAAACTGCGTGAGTGATTTTGTTTGTGGTTTGAGTTCCTATTGTGTTTTGTTTTTGGATTGAGTTTTGACGCACCATGTGTGGGTGTATTTTGTCACCAATTCACATAGTAAACATATGTACACCAAAAGCCAACTCACACCATTTTGTTTGTGAATCCATGTATTTTGGATTGCATTTTGAATGGTTTTGTTTTGCGCGTGAGTACTTTGTTGCTGTGTTGACCCATTTTGCCTATTAGCACCAAAAATCCCTGTTAACAGAGTGTATATTTTAACCTGCTAGTTGGATTTTTTTAAATCTGAAATAATTTTGTTTAAATCTGAGTTCATTTTGGTTGTTGCCATAGCTTTTAAAACTACTGTAACTAGAGTCTTTTAATATACTTAGATATATTAATGATTATGATTTACATACTAAAATTTCAAATAAAAACTAAAATATTAAAATTAAAATATTAATTATAAATCTTAAAAGTTAAATATTTAAGTTTAAATAATTGAAATATAATTTTTTTCTTAAATTGTGATTTATGCAATATCAAAATATTTGATATTAAATATATCAATATTAAAGATTTTAACAGTGAATATTTTAATATTAAAATTTTAATATTAAATATTTCACAATTAAAATTTTACCAGTAAAATCTTAATAGTGAAGTATTTGGTATTGAAATTTTAATATTTAAAATATAAAATAAAATAAAAAATTTAAGTTGCAAGGGAAAATGATTTATTAGGGGAATGCAAATTGCAAGGGGAATGTGTTTATTCAGGGGAATTATACCCTGAAATTAAATTTTCAGCTAATGTATCTAATTGGGACCACATACTCTTCTGTATGTGGTGGATGACTCTGGCGCCAATTTCTAGAGGGGTGGCGCTCAGCACCCTGGTGGTGGCTGAGCGTCTTATAAAAGGCAAGCAGGTAAGCAAGTCAATCAGCAGATTCTTTTTGGGAGGCACATAGTACCTGTATAGAGTTGCCAATGCAAATGAATCATAGAGGACGTGCTCAACTGTCCTGTATCCCTGTGGTGTTTTCTGGCGGTCTAGGGCTACACAGCATATGTCAATCTGTATAGGTACATCTTCTATTATTTCACGTTGGCTTTCAGTATGCAATGGAGCAGGATTCCCAGGTACACCGCAATGTGGATCCTTTGCAAGGTATATTTTTCCAAGAACATGCACAGTTTTTTGAACATTTGTATTAACCTATTGATATAGGACGTTTGTTTGAACTTAAAGAGGGTTCTGGGGGGCGCCTGACTTGTATCAGCCCCCCAGGCCTCAGCAAACAATATCAATAAAGGCTTAAGATTATTCACGAGGACTGCATCCCCAACTTTGTTTGATAGAGCTTTAAAAATTTCATTAAATAATGCAGAGTTTAAATATTCATTTCCTTTTGAAAGTCAGTTTTTATTAATTTTTTCATATTCATTGATATTTGTGAAGGGGAACCTTTGAACGCTTTCATAAATGTATTCATCAAAGTTCAGTTTTATATCCCCACAAATCTCATTCATTTCTTTGATTTTAATTGTTGATCCTAGTTCATAGGCCTCCCTTATCCATGGCAAGCACCCTGCAGGTGGTTGATATTCCCTATCTTGAGCTTCACTATTAAAAAAAGTATTCATATTCTGTTGAAATATTTTATTTATTTGATTTTTATTTATTTGTTTTATAGGGGCCACCAGTGCCTGGTAGCCCCCATAAAACCAACTCGGCGTAAAAGCTGCCACTTCTGCAACCTCATCCCCATCTCTGGTGATGACTAAAATAAATATAAGTTAAACATAAAAAACTTACTGATTGTTTCCCCTGTGGCCCCCTCAGCCACAGGCGCCATATTGGCAAACTTCATGAGCATTGGATGCTCTTCATTAATTTTCTTAGGCTTAATTTTTCTTATTCTTCTTGCAACTTGTGCTTCCTCTTAATTTTCATTTGATATTGCTTCTGTATTTCTTGAAGCACTTCTGATTCTTGCTTGTGTTTTATTTCCATCTGTTTTCATTTGGTTTGTTTCCTCTTCATTGGTGTTGATTTCCTTTTGAATTTCTGTTCCTTCAATTATTTTGATCTTCTTATTGTTTTCTTTGGCCCCCTGCCAGAACTCCCACAAATTGTAGGCCGCGTTGTTGAATTCAAGACTTGATAAAATAGTTCCCTGTAGATAAAGTAATTTTTCTTTATTCTTTTCATCTATAATATTTCCCAACTTATCCAAAGCATCTTATTTTGACTGTATCAGTGGCTGGCCCTCATTACCCGGCTTCCCTGTCACTATTTCCCTGATATTTTTTTCTATCTTGACAACCTTTTGAAGATGTGCTTCTAATTTGTTGATTAAGTTATAGATTGTTATCATATTGTTCAAATTCCATCAAAAACTGGTTTTTATAGTACTATATTCAGTGCATACATATTTTTCATCATTTTTAATAAAGTAAAGACAATAAACGTAAATCTTGCATTAAAATATTGCAATTAGATGTCAACTCTTATAATTTAGACATGTGTGCATAATTCAATGCAATTTTTTTAATAAAATCCAATGTAAACTTGGCCTTTTCCACTATAATTTAATGAAATGAATGTGTTTATATTAGGGCCATTAATGCTTAGTACAGATATTGAAAATTAGTGCATTCTACACCCTGTATATTTATCTATTAGTAATAATTCTATAAACTTTTCAGCCGTATTTGATGAGGTAATACTAATGTAATGTGTTAATAGATTACTGTTTACTGTCATTAATTGGTTGTTTTCTTTGCTGTGGCAATTGTACATTTTCTTATATTTCCACACTAGTATCCAATTGGTTGGCTTCACATCCAATCACACAGGCAATAGGAAAACAAGCCGCCACCCCAACCACGTCCAGTCTTGGGGTGGTGGCTTGTTTTCTGATTGCCTGTGCAATTGGATGTAAAGCCAACCAATTGGATACTAGTGCGGAAATATCAGAAAATGCACAATTGCCACAGCAAAGAAAATCAGCCAATTAATGACAATAAACAGTAATCTATTAACACATTACATTATTACCTTGTAAAATCCAACTAAAAAGTTTAAAGAATTATTACCAATAGGTAAATATACAGGGTGTAGAATGCACTAATTTTCAATATCTGTACTAAGTGTTAATGGCCCTAATATAAACACATTCATTTCATTAAATTATAGTGGAAAAGGCCAAGTTTACAGTGGATTTTATTAACAAATTGCATTGAATTATGCACACATGTCTAAATTATAAGAGTTGACATCTAATTGCAATATTTTAATGCAAGATTTACGTTTATTGTTTAATTTATTAACAATGATGAAAATATCCCTGGAAATAATTATATGTTATCACATCAAATGTACAAGATTCTTTACATATGGGGAATCTAACAATGTAAAAAGAAAATATTATTAAGTATGAATTGAAAGAGATATATCATTTTTAATAAGTTGTCACAAAGAAAAGATTTATTTACTAATCAAAGGACAGGAAGGGAAGGGAATGGGTGGAATGGACGTCACCTTCATCTGCGCCTGTGAAAGGGGCGGCATCAGAGATAGTGGGGAGGAATGAGTGGTGGCTTGGGAGTCAGGGTTGGAAGGCAGGTGTATTGATGGGGGGTTGGGGAGACAGGGTTTGTTGACTGGGAAGGGGCAGCAAGTTCTGATTGCTTCAATTGCTCAAAATTTTCTTCCATCACATATGTGGCTTGGTGAAAAGGATGAATTGGCGTGGGGGTAGGCAGGAGTCTTTTCTGGACTTATCACTATCACTTGCATAGAAAATGACTAGATCTGATAGGTCCTGGACAAACACAGAAGGGAAAAGCTCAATACACCTATCAATTTGGGTGCATAGTTTGTTGTAGGTGGCAGGCTTTAAGCGCCTGCGGGCGGAACCAAATTGTGAAGACATACATCTGCAAGATGCATTTTGGTGTGGTTGGTGTAGTAGGGCCAGCAGGTATGCCCCACAGCCCTGATTTCTTGGGTAGCCCATTCCCGCTGCTCCATCTCCTCACTCAGTACAACTGTGTGCACGGTGTTTTGTGTGGCCCACTCCTCCAGCATGGCCTTGAGCTTTGTCTGGTAGGCATACCCATCTGCAGTGTTTGATATTGCTGAGTAATAATTGACGCCCAATGGGGAAACTGCCAATAAAACCCCAACAAAACAATACAAGATTGGGCCACGCTTGTACACGTCAGATTGGATGCACTTCTCTCCAAAGTCTTGGATACTGGCCAAGATATTAGTGTATGATAGGAAGATGACGTCATTACGGGCCCTCATTGGCCTCCCTTTAATAAAATTAATAATGGTTGCATTGTATGGGTTAGTATCCACCAAAATGGGACCACCAAAAACCTAATTGGATAGGATTCTGGCGGCAACCACAACTCTGTGCATCCATGAATTCACTGTTCTTTTGTTGGTGAAGATGCTGTGGAGTCCCAACTGGAGACGTACCTAGACCAGGGGCATTCATGGGTCACATTCCATGATAGCCATCATAAGAGGGTAGGCTTTTTCACCTTTAGTTGAAGTACAGGTACCAGTTGGGGGTCTTATTGGGAGGGAGGCCACAGTTGGCGTGGGCTCGCAGGGTTGCAGCCACAGTGGACTTTGCAAAACCCATTGCGGCCACAATTTCCCCATGGGATATAGGCATCCCTTGTTTTTTTGACTATTTAAAGCATAATCTCTGGAGTGATTAGCTTTATTCTGCGTCTTGCAGGCTGATTAGCTGGGGGAGGGACGTGTCCATCTTGGGAACTGGTCAATGCCATCTGATTGGCTGTTTTGGGGTTCTGGGCTCTCTGTGTGACCCCATGGCTAAAATGACTGGTTCTGGATGCCATTGCTGATAAGTGATTTGGGTTGGCAGCTGGCTGTGCATGGTGGGCAAACAGGGCCATGCTGGAAGTTGCAGGAGAAAGAACACACTACTGGGTGGTGTTTGCGGAGGGGCCTGCGGGTTGGGAGTGGCCATAGACAGAGGCTTCACCGTTAGAGACCCAGTGTAGCCCTGCATGATTTTTTCAAGGCCAGGGAACAGCTAGTTGACTTGGTTGCTGTTGAAAGAAGACATAATAAAATTTTTATTATAATTTTAAACTTGAGAAAAAGAATGTATTTTAGTCAATTTTATTGTTATATATGTTAATTTTGTGAGTATTATGATCTAAATTTTTGCCATCCTAAATTGGAATAGGGTGATTTTTTGAGAATGCCTATGATTCCTAAAAGAATTTTCACAAATCCACTCTAGATCCTTTATCATCCTTTTTGAGATGCCAATAAATTATATTTATTTCAAATTCCTCACAATTATGATTTGAAACTTGGTTCTTATCTGACAATCCCGCAATTTCAGATTTTTTAAGTTTTCCATGATGTCTATGATTTGTTTGAAATACGGGAAATCTCAAATTTTACATTAGAATCCCGCTTTCTGATTCATGTATCCCACATTTGTTTGCTGAGTTTTGTCTTTTGTTAGTTGAGTTATCTGCTCAAGAGATTTAAAATTTGCCAATTTAAATAAACCAGAAAAAAGTCAAATTAAATGTTTTATTTTATTAAATATTTTATTTTTTACTCAGCTTAGTTGTCTGCAAAAGTGATTTGAAATTTGGACCAAGGATTTGACAATCCCGCATTTTTACCTTTAGGTTCTGAATTTACAGTTTTAAAATTTAAATAATAATATTTAAATTTTAATATTGATATTTTAATATTTAAATTTTAATATTTAAATTATAATAGTAATATATCTAAATATATTATAAGACATTCATATAGTTGCAAACATGTCAAATAATAATAAAAATAATTAAAAATGTTTTTATTTACTAGCTTGTCAAGTATGGGTTCCTTTATTACATAGTTAAACATTGAGAACTGAATTTATCTGCAACAGACAGCCTGCTCCACTTATGTTATACAAGTGATTGTTTAGAACTCAAATTAATTTTCTCTTTTAATATGATTTGATGAATAAATTTTCTATGCTTGACCCACGTCATAAGTACTAATTAGTAAGAGATACTTGAAAATCATTGGTTTTTGTGTCATGTGGCTATAGTGGCACTTAAATATTAAGGATCAGATGATGACTTGCAAGGTCCAATTTGTGGTTTAAAAAAGCCAAAGTACCACCAAGGATTCACAATTGTTTAAATAAAATTAATCTATTTCTATCTTTTTAATTTATTTATTTATTTGTTAGCGCAACAGTCAATACAATATACAATCCATTATAATACAAAAATACATATCTCTATATATAGAATAATTAATTTAATTATATTTTTTACTAATTCTTATATGTCTATAATACAATTCAACGTCACATCATTATATATCAATAATAATTTTGAGTCCTAAAAAACAAAATATATAAAAATAAAAACAAATAAAACCCAGAGCGTCCAAATATCTGATTAGCTTGGAGGCCAGGGCTTTGGGGAGGAAGGATTCTGAGTGCTTGTAAAAAGCCGCCACACTATTGGGTGGCATTAAAAATTGGCTAATCTCAAGAATATTGAAGAGAAGCTTGGTGTCCTGAGGGAGGCCTTTCTTCACCTTATTTTTGATCCACTCTGTCAGAACTTTCTTCTCTGCTCTCAGACCTGGTGGTCTGATCACAATTTGCTTTATTGAGTAATTGGGATATCTTGGTCATTTGTGTTGATAGATGCTTGTATGACAACAAGCACTACTTGCAGCATCTGGTATTTCCTTGGCAAGGCAACAGCTAGCAATGTCCAAGGGAGGCAACTTCCAAGCAGCTTCCTATACAGTCAGCTTGCTAGTTCTTTATAGTACTGACAATGTTCTTTGAACTCAGATATCTTCTTATACTGTGAAAAGGTTCTACAATAGGATATTGGTATAATTGTCTGCCTTCCATTAGTCCAATGGAAGGGCTTTTATAGAGCCAGTGCTCTCTTGCCAGAATCAGATCATCTGGCGCATCTAACTCTTGCTTGGTAGTCTTTTCACCCCCAGACCGCCAGCATCAACCCCCAGAGTTAGGCATCCATGCAATGGCATGGGATTCCATATCATAGTACCCTGCGCTGGGTACTAATTGCCGTAGAGTGATACATAATCTATTAGCGTGCCGGCAGTGGTGGCGCTAATTTATGACTCTATTTTTAGCGCATGACACTTTGTTTCTAGGCAAATTTTCTTACATTAATTTGCAATGGCACTGGCGGGTTGCTAGTGCAAATTAGACATGTCCCTCATAATCCTTGGAGAAACCCATAATATCTAACCTGTCAATTTTCTAGAGTATTCTGGAATAACTCTAGCCAATTGGGAGCCAGTCATAATTGGGGTCTATTGTATTCCCAGTTGTTCTTGTAATAAGTGATCCAAATCTACTTCATGAAGGCTTCTCAGATCAATTAAACCTGCTAGTGATATTGGAAGCTTCTCTAATAGATGGCTTGGCAGGCTGCCAAGGTATCCAAGGTAGAACAAAGTCAGTATAAATTCCTGACACACTCAAAGACCTCCTTGATTGGATTCAGGAATGGGGAATATGGTGGGAGGAAGAGGAGTCTCATTAAACAATAAGTAAGCTGGTGGTTGGAGGTGTGGCTGTTTTTGTCAATGGGTGGCAACTCAGAGACAACCAGATCCACTTTATGGAACCCAACATTATCCAACACAACAATGTTGGTTGTGCCGCTGTAATTGATCCAGAGGTATTACTTCACAGCTTGGAGAAAATAAGAGAATGTCCTGCTATTATGGGAACTCTTGATCATCTGGTATTGATCCAACCCGTGAGGACCAAGAAGCTCTACCATTGAATAGCTCTGGGATAAGAAAGCTGTGCAATGGGCTGCGCCGTCTTTGGATCCCTTCTTGACCCATCCATGCCTAGACCTGAGTGAGAAGGAAAATGACAATTAATTGATGTGAAAAAATAGAACATTTACTGTCTTCTTGAGAGCCACATAGGTCTCAGTATAAATGTGTCAATCCTCAATTGTTTTTTTGCTATTCCTATTGTATGGAGAAACTCTGAGGACCTTCCACAATAAGCCCAAATTTACCATTGTTTTGTAGACAAGGGTTTTGGAAACAGGAAAGCCCAAACTCTGAGGCCAGCATTGATTGGACAGCAAGTGAGTCCAGGTGGCAATCCTTAGATACCAACTGCTTGATTGCATTAATGTACACGGGTTGAAGTAGGCTGTGCTACCGCTTAGCCTTGGTGGATTTGGCAATTTGCCTGTTGTTGCTGTACTTGTTGTTGATGTTGCCAATATATCTGGCTGTGACGCCAAATTGGTATGTACTATCTTGAGCTGCCATTCCCCTGTTCAAGCAGTTGAGGAGAGCTTCACACTCACTATCTGTCAATTGACGCCGGCCCTTGACAGGTACCACAACATCCTGCCTGGCAGGCTCAACACAGGAGATGGGGACCTTTGTGTAGAAGGTGGGATCACGCTTGGTTGTGCTGGCGCTGTCAATGGTGGCATACAACACAGGTGCAGATGGCTCCTCAATTGTGGCCAACAGCTCATAGGTGGTGTCAAAGACGTGGGGCAGGAAGTGGCAACTCTTGGGTCAAGAGTGCGGGGCCGGGTGGCAACTGGGTAAACAGTGGAGGTGTAAGTAACCTCAGTGTTCCTGGTGACCCTGGTGTAGGAGACTTTGATGGCAGGCCTTGAGAGCAGCTTCTGTCTTGGATTCAGGCTGGTTGATCTGGCCTGGGATGCAGGAGGTGGTTGACTTGCGCTGACACTGTAGGAGGCCTGTGTGTTGGCACGACTCCCCTCAAGTTGGTTTCTGGGTCTGTTCTTGAACCCTCTGGGACGCCCTTGTGGACAGGCTGCCCTGCGGGCTAGTGCAGGAGCAGGTTGGGAATGCAATTGACAGTCCATAAAAATAAATTTAAAAATATATATTTTAGATTAAATATATATTTATTTGGATTTTTGGTTTAGTTGTGAGTAGTTATTTTCTCTTGATTTAGCCTTGAATAGTAACAGAATTTCTATATCCGTGATTTGAAGTGTATAATATTGTATCCTTTCCAGTTTTGGATAATTTTGCATTTCACTTAATTTCATGTCTAAACATGGTTATTGATATTAAATTTTTCATTTGATTTTATCCAGAGTGGAGCTTCTTTATTTGTGTTGGTGTTTCCTAGTGTGCTTACTGTACATTCAATTTGGATTCTAGTTCCTGAAATTAATATCTGAGTTTACTAGTGGCATCCAAAAGTGATTTGAAATTTGGTTCATGGATTTGACAATCCCGCAATTTCAAAAAAACATAGTAAACTTAATGAAAATGGTTGATGGATTTGAACGCTTCAAATCTGATTCCAGTTAATTCATTTTGTCCATTTGAAATGTGAAGTTAACTTGAAATTTGAAAAGTGTCTATGAGTTCCCGCATTTTTAAAAATTCAATTAAAAATATAAAAAAATCAATTTAATTAAAAAAGGCTATTTCTGTTGTGAAGTGATTGGATGTAAACTAGCCTTCACTGTAACAACTATTGATTCATTAAGCTCAGTGAACAATAGAACAATGGTACTCTTGTACAGGATGATAACTAGTCCAATTGATCAACTAAGTTGCACTCCAAGGTTATATTAACTGATGATTGGATGATCATTAGGTTAATAATGGGCTAAGTGATAGATAAATCTTGCTGCAGAATAGAGGATCCTGGTGCTCTGTGGTTCCCATTAATCCCTCAAATACTATATAACTCTCTTATTGATTTATAAATAAAAGATCAAATTTACATAGCTTATACTTTATTATACACATTAGGCTAGATATATATCTTGACCTAATCTTTAGTTATAATTAAGATCATATTAAAGTTAAGCAATTACAGTTACTCATACACCATACCCAAATAATAACATTTGGTGCTTACTTTAGCATGCAACAGCCCAACAGTACTTGCCGCCCTATTGGGGACTTTTCTTTTGTGCAGGGAGGAGACAGAGATAACCTTCTCCATGCTATTCTTTGCCACCTGCAGGACCACACCAATGGGCTTTTCACAGAGATCAATTGCCTTGCTGGAACAAGGGATGGTCCGCCTAATAAATTTGTTGTGTTTGGTCAATTTATGACTGAGATACAACACCCCCACCAGATTGAGGATCAGTCCTCTTTGCACCTCAACGTTCTAATCACACTGGAAGCGGACAGGAATGCTAAATGTACTCAGCAGCAGCTGGAGCAGGCCATAGGCAGTATGGACTGCAGTGCATATCAGAACAGGGAAGTCCATGATAAGTTGGTGGTACTATCATCATATGGTCAAACAGCCAAAGAGAAGTTCCAAAACTTTACAGGGATTACTCCCAACCAGCTTTGGTTGCAGATGAAGACAGTCAAACAAGCAAAGGAATATTTCACAGCTTTGCGCACCTGGCCATTTGCCACAACCAAATCCACTTGGGCTATCAAATTTCTTTTATTTCACATCAGGGAAACTTGATAAACAATCAGCAAGCATTCCTCAGACAACTGTATTATGAGCTTGTAAGCTCCATGTCCAACATTAGCCATCAATTACATAGTTTGGCTGGACAGCAGAGCTTCACCAAAAACTGGTCAGCACAGCTGGAAAAATGACTGACTAACTATGTGGTCACAATGGTTGTAACCATGCTTGAACATAAAATACTGGACAATAATTGGCTTGGCATGGTCACACACCACGTCAAAGGAGCAGAAGCCACTTTCCGCTTCCTATGCAGTGAAGTGGAGTTGCTCTGTTGCTTGGTAAGAATGATTGAGGTCAAGTCTTCCACCAAACCCAATAAGGAAGCCACTGTCATAGTCCAAAGGGACATGGAGGAGCTATCCGCACATGTCAGTGAGATCAACAAGGGCCTTCACAAATCCCTTAATGATTGTAGTAACTTTTATATGGAATTCTCAAAGCTGGTAAAACTGATTGAGCATAATCACAACTGCACTGAAAAAAATCATGATAACCTGGAAAGACTAAGGAATAGTCATCAGGATATGAAGGAAAAAAATAATGTGCTTTCTGATAAGCAAGTTTTGCGCATCAAGAGACTTGAAGACAAATTGCACATGGCCAATTGTACAATTAAAGAGCTGACCCAAGAAGTACAATCACAATGTAGTGATACTCTGTTGCTACAAGTCCAAGTAGAGCAGCTACTTTAGGTACATGTAGGTCAGACTGTGTTGGAGCCAGGACCACAGGCAACTACCAGAAGAAGCAAAAGCGTCCTATCCACCACCAGCCAGGTTATGTCAGAAGACCATTGCTCTTTCCATAGTTACAAAAGCAATGAGGACAATATAGGCTGGACAATGAGGAAGGTCTACGTGGCAGAGATGATACTGGCTAGCAGCAATACTCCCTTCCTGGTGCTCCAGCTTCAACTTCCAAGACCAGTAACAACACTAGGGATGCAGCTTCTGAAGCACAATTCTGCGCCTTGAACCAGAGGAATACCTTGCCTCCACCCAGAAGAAGTTATAACTTTAGCACCTCCTTGGTGATCCAGAAATTTAAGCCTACCAATTTACCTAAGTTTGAAAAAGGCAAACTTTCATATGTTTCTCCATCTGTATAATAACTCCATGTATGGTGCAGACAAAGCCATGAAGAATGCTGCCATTTTTAACTTCCTGGATTCAGAAACTCAGACTATAATAATGCCAAGACAGCCTGAGCAAGGCTGGACCTACAAGAATGTGTCCAGGGCCCTGATTGCAGAGTTTGGTAGTGAGAAAGCTCTGTTTTACCGCAAAATGGAGTTCACAGAAAGAAAAATTAAGAAGTAGGAAAGCCTAATAGATTTCTCCAAGCGCTTCTACCTGGAAGCACATACCCTAGTGTCAATGGGTGCAGCTACTTTATTTGATGTAAAAGAAGCTGTGAAAGTCCACATGTTTGGTGGTTTTCAGGCAGGGTTAATGTTGGCCAAGTGAAAGTTTGGTTGCTCATTGCAGGTAGAGGCCTAGTAGGGAATTATGACTACTAGGAACGGTAAGGCCTAGCTAGTAGGTGTAAAGACTACTAGAAGCAGATGTTGTCTCCACCCAGCAGAAGATATTGACTGCTGTGGGCTAGAGGTCTTCACCCAGCAGGGAACTGTGGCTGCTTGGGGTGAAAAATGAGATATCTCAGCAGGAAACTTTGTCTGTTTGGGGTGGGGAGTGATCCAGCCTGATGGGTAGTGTTTGCTGCTCAGGATGGAGGATGTTTAGACCCTGATGGGTAATGCGGGCTGCCAGGGTAGAAATTTGTGCCAGCATGGTAGGGGACGCCTACCAGGGCTATAAGTTTTGGACCTCTGGCAGATAGCGCAGGCTGCCAGGGAGGGGAAGAGCTTTGAGGGCTCTATGTACCCTGATACGCTTGCAGGAGGTCTGTGAGCAAGCATCCTATCTAGCAGACTGGTAGGGTGTCCTTGTTTATGCCCCTATGGGAGCTTTGGGGGGAATCCAAAGTGAGCATTGGAGGGCATAGATTTTCTTGGAGGTGTCATCAAGGTGGTTTTCTGGGAAGCAGCTGAAGAACTTGGTGTGATCAGGCCTCTGGGAATTAAAGCTGATTACTTTGCAACTGAAAGCCCAGATTTAATCACATGGGTGAGTAAAAAATGCATAGATATTGATCTATGGTTGAATGGTCTAAGTGGAGTGCCACTTGCAAGGGTCCAGTCAAACGCCAGTTCAATGTAGACTCATGCCTGGGTCTACAGGTTCTGGTAACAGGGACTGAGATAAAGAACCAAGGTGGTTTACGGGATTAGCAGAGAAGACTAGTAGGAAGGACTTTTTTATCACATTGAAAACTAGTTAATGGACTGTTGGTCCATATTAAAGTTTTGAAACCAAAATGGTTCTTTGTGCAGAAGGAACCAAGGTGGTTTATAGTGAGGATAAGCTGGAAGTAGAGGACTGGAATGCTGTGTCAAGACTGGAAAGGGGCTTTTCTGCTAGCTAAGATGGACTGATTGCTGGTTAAATCAATAAGCTGAGAGATATAGTTGAATAACAGTCAGAAGAACCAAGAAGATGTGAGTGCAAGACCAGAAGATGACTTGAAAGGACTAGCCAGACTGGATGCAGAGGCTAGAAAAGCTGATTTTGGTGTCTTTAAAAAAGAAATATAAATAGAAAGAAGCAGCTAAAAAATATTTAAGTGCTACCTAACTATGGTAGAAAATAATTAAATATAATAATTAAAGAAAGAAAGAGGAGAGAAAATGGTTTACAAATCATAAGGAAGCAAGAGAGAGGCCAGAAACATGACAGAGAAACTGTAAGGGCAAAAGAGCAAAATTTGCCAAGAACAACTAAGAGAGCCAAAAGGGCAAGAAGCAAGCGGGTTTGAAGCTGTGAAAACTTTGAGAAAAACACAGGGAAATACTCATAAACGTTGTAAAATTAAGGGGTAAAAATTTGCTTAAGAAAAACATATGCCAAAGCGCCCAAGATTCACCGGGGAAACATGACAGGAATCACAGCAAAACAGTTCAAAATGCGGAGCAGTTGTTTACCCGGAGCAAGACAACTTTGGGTTTGAACCAGGGTCAAGAGCAAGTCATCCAGGAAAACCTTTTGGAAAACCCATTGAATCAAGGCTTATGATTGGCTGCAATCCAGAGTCTATTTAATCAGTGTTTTGAGGGCTTTAACTTAAGAGTTAAAGCCTAAAAATGAGGAGCAGAAGCAGAAAATCTGGGGCTTTCATTGGCTGAAGTAAGTTCTAAAGTTTAATATATTATACAGAGAGAAAAACTGGATAGTTTAAGCTTTTGAAAAACCAGAGTTCTAAGAGAGATTTTTTGTCTGAAACAAGGAGCTATAAAAGGGGGAGCTATCTGAGACTCTTAAAAACTGGATTAAGTGGATTAAAAAGGCCACAAGAACTACAGAAGGAGCCAGAGACCAATATAAGGAAGCCTGAGCTGGAACAGACTGCAGGATCCCAAGACCAAAGTTCAGGAGCACAAAACCAAAGCACAGGAGCCCAAGACAAAGGAGCAGGAACCTAAGGCCAAGTAAAAGGAGTCCAAGAAATTTTTAAAGGACTCCAAGTATTGGCAAAACCTTTTTTTCCCCCTATAAACAGGCCTTATATCAGAAGGTTTCTAAGGGGATCTTCCTTCTGAGAGTGAATAAAAGCCCATTTTGACCCCTATAAATATTTCTGAGATACATTTTCCCTTACTAGAGAAAACAACTCCTTCCAGCTGGTCCCTGGCTATGACCCAGGACACACTTTGGGGACTGATGAACAGGAACCCCACAGGCCCTTCTTAAATATGTACGTCTAACAGAGAGCTTTACATTGCTCTAAAATCTGGAATCTATGGTGCAAGAGTGATCCCTGAACTCATGCGTCATTTTGGATCTTTTAAAGAGCAGTTTAATATTCCTTTCCCAGACTATAAGAAATCCACCTCCTTCTCTTCTAACAAACCCAAAGGCAAGACTTTGGAGAAGGATCCCTTGAAAAAGTCAACAAACGTTGTGACACCCTCAACCAATAGCACTACAATCAATCACACATGTTACAAGTGTGGGCAATTAGGACATCTTTCTTGAGATTGCAAACAACCCAAGACCAATGTCTGGCACCTGGGCTGGAAAGACAGCAAAGAGGACAAGCCAGTAGACAAAGACAAGGACCAAGAAGAAGATGGGGAGGAGTCAAAAAACTGCTAAGCAGTCAGGTTGAGGAGAAAACCCTGACTGCTAGTTGTAATAAACCCTCTCCACCAATTGACCCAGACCCCAACATTTCTGATTGTGACAACTGCCTACTGGATAAAGAAGCCTGCCCAGAAAGATACTTGCCTGATAAGGAAAAAATAAATGAAGACTTGCTTCACAGAGTTTTAGCTGTTAATGTGGTCACCAGGAAACAGGCAATTTGTATGGAAAGCCCACCTTTCCAAGAAGCTGTTGATATTGTCTCCATACCTTACGCTGAGCAACTTTCCATGCCTTACACTGAGGTCACCCACAAAAGTGACAGTGTTAAGAAGTTGTCTTAATTATTAAGGTCTTTGAAATTCTCCACAAATTTGGATACCTTAAATTTTCTAAATCCCAAGTTAACAACTGCGCTGATTCATTTCTTGCCCAGTTTAAAGGGCTAGATATTTATAAGGTTACAAAAATCATCTCTCCTCATTATGGAGAAAGACACAACTGTACATACATTGAACTAGTGGTTCATAAACTGTGAGTAAGAGCAATTATGGACTCTGGGGCCCCTGGGAACATTGTTTCAACCAGGCTAGTCAAGAAGCTGAAACTTGCGCCAGATTTGGACTACAACAAGGAATTTGGAACTTCTGGACCTGACAGAACAAAGGCATTGGGAGCCTATTCATTTTTACCATTACACTTTGATAAATTGGTGGTGACAGCCCCAGCAATAGTACTGCGCAATGAGAGCTACAATATTTTGATTGGAACAAGCTTCATGGCAACTTATGGAACTATCATTAATCATTGGGATAGCACCTTCAGCATTTTGGGCCACTTTGTACCTATGTTTTACCACAGTGACAGACCAAAAGATCTTCCTACAAAAAATGTATATTATATCAATATGTAATACGCCAATGGAGACATGCTGGTAGTTTACACCTTGCAACAGCGCAAGATTAAAGTATTGCTGCTGGCCACCAAAGAGTACAAAGGGATTCCTTTATATTCCTCTAGAAAATTCTCCATTCCAAGTGGATCACAAGAAATTCACAATACAGGCCTGAGCCTCAGTTTCCCTAATGTAATCCATGGTTCCAATTGTGAACCATTGTGGAGTCCAGATACTTCACCATGCATTCCTTTAGGGTAATGTTCCTGTACACTCAATAGTCATGAACAGAATTACACAGTCACTGAGAGGGAATGCCTAGCAGTCATCTATGTCTGTCAACAATTTAGAGTGTACTTCCACAGAGTACACTTTACAATGATAACTGATCATGCCTCACTCAAATGATTGAAAACCCTGAAGGACCCTGAAGGACAACTGGCACAATGGGCTATTAAGCTACAAGCTTAAGACTAAAAGATAATCTATTGCAATGGCGCTATGCATCAGAAAGCAGATTGTCTTTCACGTCTCCCTACCATAGCCTTGGTTTCCTCAGCAGCAGACAAACTTTACAACATACTGATGCTGAAACCTTCTATGTGGGGGGAGGAGCCACTCAAGATTCAGAAAATTCAGAAGGCTCTTGCAGTGGACACTTGTGTCAAGGATAATCAGCTTTTTAAGTTGTATAAAGGGAAGTGGTTACCACACATTTGTCCATCCTTATGTACAGATGCAGTAGTATCAGCACATTGTACTGTGGGCCATGGCAGTATCCATAAGACCCTCAACCTGCTACAGCAGCATTGCTACTGGGAAGGAATGCATTTGGATGTAGCAGAAACCCTGGCTGCTTGCCATGACTGAACTATAGAGCAACCAAAGGTCTTGTGCTACCAACACAAATTAATCCAACCTGGCTTTGTGTTCCATACTGTTGCTATAGATGTAGTGGGTCCCCTTCCACTCACTGCTAGAAAGAATAAGTTTATAATTGTAGCTGTGGATCAGCTCACCAAATGGGTGAAAGCAAAGACAATTCCCAATCAGTTGGCACTGACCACAGCCAAGTTTATCCTAGATAATATACTCTACAAACATGGCTGTCCACAGACATTGCTAGCAGATAATGGGACAAACGTCACAGGATACATGATACCCAGGCTGAACAAACTTATGGATATTTGTGGCACCCTGTCAACACCATATCATCCTCAAACAAATGGAATGGTAGAAAGAAAAAACAGAAGTCTTGTACAGATCTTAAGGAAGCTGAGTCATCAGCACAAAACGGAATGGGATACTTATCTTCTGGCGGCTACTTTTGCTTACAACATAGGATTCCACAGGGCCACGGGGAAAAGCCCTTTCCAGCTTCTTTACAGTTGACAATCAAGTCTTCCTCCACATCTCTACAGATTAGTTAAAACCAAAAATCCTCTCACTACTGACACTTATTTAAATAAATTAGCACAGATGCTAATCAAGTTACAGTCTGAGGTGTACTCTACCAATTTAGCAACAAAGGAAATATATATGGATTGTGCAGTAGAAACTTGACCAGATCTCCCTGCATACAAGATAGGAAGCTTGGTATACTTCTACAGCAACTGAGGGTACAGTTGCAAAAGCAAAATTGCCTCTCTATGGCAAGGTCTGGTTAAAGTAGTCCAGAAAGTGGAAGTAGATAGCTACACTCTCAAGGATCTGGAAACAGGCCAACTGATCACTTGAGTACACACACAATATATGCGCAAGGCTCAAAGTAGTCAAGCATAAACCCCTTTATGAATAACAATTTGGAAAAAGAAAAACCTAATGAAAATAATCCATGGGTTTTTATCCTACTTGTATCAAGAAAGAGATAAGGCTTATAGTAAGGAAGAATAGGACAGGTCAGGCAAATCAGCGCTTTATTAAGTTGCAATTGCCTCTAGAACCAGACGCAATTGAATGAGGACCTTGGCAACTGCTGCGTAAATTAACCAGACACTATGCAGCCAACAGAATGCAAAAGGAAGAAAAGGAGACTCATCTACAGGAAGGAAATTGACACAATTTATGCTAATAGAATAAGGAAAACAAGCCCAAGCAAGACACATTCCCAGAGAAGACTCTCTCTCTGGGAATATTCCTCTGGTGTCTTACCTCCTACAGAGTACATGACTCTGAGAAGCCACTCAATATACTCGGGCATATGGTGCAGTCTCTGATAATAAATGACCTTGGAGCCGCTAAGCATTAAGTTTCTAACTAATGTATGGACTGACAGCTTCCTGCTCAATTATAACTGAGAAGGTCCAGGGTAGTACTCATAGCTTGCTGCAAGCAATATTAGTGACTATCTGAACCATTCCACATGGGCACAGGGCCAACAGCAGACCTAGGATTGGACCACACAGTAAAGACTAGCTCAAGAAGTTCAAGGGAACGAGATATCTGATTGTCTGTTAAGCATATCCCATCAAAGGAGAAGTCTTGAAGGCACAACTGGGCATATCCTATGAGTTTTACCCTAGTTATATGCCAGTGAATGTTATTCCCCACTTTGAGTCTTTTTGTGAAGATCATGTAAGGGTCCTCCAGAGCTAACATAAGTGTTAACCACATAACCACTGGCCCACGGAAATGCAGATTAGGAATCTTTTCCCAACAAAGGATAGCAGCCATTTCAATATAGGAACCCTGACTATCCTCTTGTATTAATCCAGAAAAATGCTCTACTTCATCCTTGTTCAACTCTTGAATAATATTGGTCAAGCTTGGCCCAGGTTCATTGGATCTATTGGTAGACACAGGTGTAGGAGTTTTTCTCTTACTAATATGGTTCCTTTTCTTGGCAATAGTGGAAAGTTGTGAAGAATTAGGCATACTGGAGTCTTGTGCTACAGAGCTACTTGACGGGGTGCTTGGTTTATATGAGGTTGTACTAGAGGAACTACGAAGAGCTGTGTCTATTTCACTGCCTAAAATTTTAGTGAAATCAGTCTCTTCTGAGATTAGCACGGGTGAGTGAACCAGTACATTGTCAATAGGAATTTCAGTTATTCCCTTTGGGCCTTACTGGTTTTCCATTTTGGAAAATCCATGTAGCATAAAACTGGCTTTCTGTTCCTTTTTTGTCAATCTACCATACTGAAATAGGTTGATAGACTTTTATAGCAATGTCTAGTTTAGCTGGGAAAAATGCTGCAAAGTGATTGAATGTAAACTAGCCTTCACTGTAACAACTATTGATTCATTAAGCTCAGTGAACAATAGAACAATGGTACTTTTGTACAGGATGGTAACTAGTCCAATTGATCAACTAAGTTGCACTCCAAGGTTATATTAACTAATGATTGGATGATCATTAGGTTAATAATGGGCTAAGTGATAGATAAACCTTGCTGCAGAATAGAGGATCCTGGCGCTCTGTGGTTCCCATTAATCCCTCAAATACTATATAACTCTCTTATTGATTTATAAATAAAAGATCAAATTTACATAGCTTATACTTTATTATAAGCATTAGGCTAGATATATATCTTGACCTAATCTTTAGTTATAATTAAGTTGATATTCAAGTTAAGCAATTACAGTTGCTCATTCACCATACCCAAATCACAACAATCCCGCAAAAGTGATTCAAAATTTGGACCAAGGATTTGAAAATCCCACATTTTTATGTGCAGGCTCTGAATTTACAGTATGCTCTTAAAGAAATATAATTTTTAATTATATAAAATATTTCTAAATCAGCATACATACCATTAAAAGTAGGGTTGGGACAGTCACAGCAATTCTGTGATCACAGAGTCATAAAACTGTGTTCAAGCAGATTTTAGATTAGGTCACAAAAAATATGTGTGGATTTATGCTGCAGCTTTTAAATTAGGTCACAATTTTTTCCTCACTTCTTTTTATAGGCCAAAAAACAAAAGAAAGGTGGTTTTCAAGGATATAACAGATGATTTTATTTTGTTCAAGGTACAGGTTGTAAAATTAGAGCAACTTCAATTATTAGTTTTTAATTTTTAACTACAATTTATTTGAAGCTTTATCTGTCATTATCTCACAATGATGTTTTTGACTGAATCATAGCTTTTTTAACAAATTATAGTAAAATACTAAATGAATAAACATATGGGTCATTATTTGTTAGATTAAGCCAAGGCGCCAGCTTAAGCATTTCAAAGCCTTTTAACTTCTTTGGTATCATTAAAGTCATAAACTTATGTTTTTTGAACATTAGTATAATGCTTAGTTTACTGAAGAAAAGTTTAATAGTGTAAAATATACAAATAATAGAAATAAATCTTATTTCTATTAGCTGTATTTTTTGCTAAAACCCTTTTTTCTATTTTAATAAGCCAAGAAGTAAATATATGAGTTGCATGGGAGAGTAATAGCAGCCCCAAAGCTATAATTGCTATTACCCTATCTTTGGCTCATCATAACTATTATTAGTTTGTTTTAGAAAAAAAAGTTGTTGTATTTAAAAGACTATTTACCCTATGTGAAATATAAGTTTTTGTTATGCGTCCAACTTCATGAACATGTCCTACTAATCCTTTAGTAGTATCAGCTCTATTTGTTTCTCTGTCATCTGTGCAGAACTTTGCACAATAATTTATTTTGGAGTACTCCTTAACATCCTCAAATGTCAAAGGTGAAACATGCAGCTCACCATCTTTCATTAAATATGAAAGATTAACATAAAATGCTTTGACTTCAAGCCAGCTTTTTTTAGGCCTAGATTTTCTATCATAGATGTGAAAAAAGATTTTTTGAGAAACATCTGAATTATTTACAAGTGTCTCATATAGACCCTTTCTTTCTTCCTCTCTCTCAAAAACCATTTTGAGATCATTTATATTTTTTATATACATCTCATTTTCCTTTTGTTTAAATATTTTAGATAATACACCAAAATGACCATCAACAATACTTTTGCCATGACACTCAACAAATCTATTAAACTTAATTGTTCCTTTTATAATTTTAGGTACCTCTTTAAAAAGATAATATAAGAATTCATAAGATCTGAAATGATTACCATTATCAGTCCAAACTTTAATATTTTTAATATTCTTAAATTTATTATTTTTAAGCAGACTTATCAAACACTGATCTGAAAACAAAGAGTCATGAGATAAAATTTCAGATAAAAAGTCATGATACTCATATTTAATTTTCTCATTTTCTTTAAAAGCAATTGCAAATCCTAATAAAGAAATAGGTATTTTCTCATAAAAACAATTATTTGTCTCTATAGGACCCCCACCTATTTTAAAATTTTCTTTATAGTCTATTACTATAACACATGAATTATTATCAAGATTATTTATATCACTAATATATTCTTTATTTTGATGCTTATAAAACTTTTCATGCAGGTCAATAGATTCCAAATTTTCTTTAATAGATTTAGGCAATGGCAACTTCTTTATACTCAAATCCTTTTTCTTCATTTCTAATGACTTTTTTAAGTTGCAAATGTTACACATATCAGTTTGCTTTTAATTATATTATTAGGAATAAGCTTATAAAAAGTGGAAAGTGAAATAGAAATATTGTTTTTTATTTTCATGTCTTCGTAAATTTCTTTTTTTGTTTTCAATAATGAGTATTTTATTTTAGTTGAGTATTCACTCAACTCGTTTTGTAATTCTTCATAAATCAATCCAGGGGATTTTTTAGTGAATTGGCTAGTTGGAAATGAATTTTTTAATATATGTTTTAAAATATTTTTTATGTTTTCTTTCTTTACTGAATTATTTTTTCCTTTTTTATTTTTTGAATTTAATGATGCTTTTTTAGCATTTTTTATTTTTTTAGAATATGAATACTCATTTTTTGTCATTTTAAATCCACAATCCCAAAGCTCTTTCAGACTGTAGCTTGATGTAACCAATGCTCTTAGGGAAGGAAGGTGCTTGGCAGGGGACTCTGGCATCAATTCCTTTAGGTTGTTAAGGAAATCATCTGTCTTAGAATTTTGTATGACAGGTAAGAAGGTACTTTTTCCAAACTCTGTTTTTAATAAGAAATGCTCAACAAAGCTGTTAAGATCACTGCCAGCAGTAAAAAGGAATGCTTGTTTAAGCATAGAGATTCTTTCTCTCTTAGTAGAAGCCCCCAGTGAGAAGAAGGGTGTCATCTGAGGTGCAAACTTGATAAATCCATAATGATAGTGGTTGGGTTCCTTGGCTTGGTTCAGGCAGTTCTTGCTTGGAAATAGATGTGCAGTTATCAGAGAGGAGTAAAGGTGTAGATTGTAAAGTAAATTTCTGTAAAGTTGAGCTGTTTAAATACCATGTTAGCTGAGCTTTTGCACTACAGGCATAAATCCCCAACTGACCCCCAACTGATCTCCTTAATTTATCAATATCACCCCTGAAGTCTGATATCATTATTTATTTACCCCTTTTTATATTCTGGTTAACTGTTGATATTTCCGCAAATAGTACTTCAATCTCGCTCAAACTAGTATCATTAGAAAGCCCTTAATCTCAGCTTTCAGAATTGTGCTGCAAATTTATATTTTAATACCAATTTAGTATCTTGAAGTGGCTTTGAATGTAAGCTTATAAAATTATTATTTGAAATAAAATATGCTAATTAACTTTTAAAGTATGATATTTTAATCAGTAAACTAAATTTAAAGTATAAATCATTATTTAGCTTACTTTTAGTAACCAACTCAAAAACCTTTTTTTAAATAAACTTAAGTTTATTATAACCTTTAACAGTTCTTAAAAATGAACTTTATATATTTTAAATCTATCAAAACAAAAATGTTTTTCTAATCACATATAAATATTTGCTTGTATAATTAAATTTGTATCTTATTTTTATAGATACAATGACTAAGATCATTTTCCATTTAGTTCAAATAAATTTTAACCTTTATAAAATTTAATTAAATAAAGCAAGATTTTGATACATTCTTTTTTATGGTTGAATTTTTTATACATATTATCTCTAGCATACAGTATAAAAATATAATTTTATTAAATAGTTGTATAAAGCTATTTTATTAATATTAAATACTTAAAATTTTGAAAAGAAAAACTTTTACTCTCTTATAAGTTCTTATTATATATTTTCTATAAAATCTAACTTAAGAATAAATTACTTATGCTAAATGAGATCACTGCAATTTCAATAAAAGTTCAGTTTTAATTTTAGTTTTAGTTTTTTTTTAACTTTTTACTAGATTTTTTTTTAAAAAATCCAAAATTATTTAATATTTATTAAATATGCAAAAAAGCTATCTGCCCTCTTTTTAAAAAGAGGGGTCAAAAATTATTATATTTTAAATTAAATATTTTAAAAAAGCTAAGATTTTAGGCAACAATTTGATTTCCAACAAAAAGCATCATATCAGTTTTTATTGTATTTTTAGGTCGCTCTTTTTAGAATGATGTCATTTTGTACTAATCAGCTTTCAAGAAATAATGGTATATGAAATAAGATTGTTACTAGCTTTTAATACAGTTTAATTTAGCTGTAAGTAGAAAATGATTAATTTAATATAGGTTTTTATATTATAAGGATTAAATAAGATTTATTTTGATAAAATTGTTGTAATTATTTAAATTTATTGATAAGAAAATTAAAACAAAATTTTAAAGTTTTAAGTAGCACAGTTAATAGGAAACAGATTAATCTAACAAATAATGACCCATATATTTCAATCAAAAAATAGTTTACATACTTACAATTGGATACAACACAAAACAAGATAAGATTGTCCTTAGTCAGAAAATAATTTTTGACCAAATTCTAAAGTCACAAATCATATTATGATAGGTGAAGTTTGATCACAACACAAATTGTGATGATTTTGGTGCCCAACTCATCTCTAGGTATTGGCTTGATGAGCAGTTCATGAAGCCCAGCAGCCTGTTTGTTCCTTTGATCATTGGGGAATTTCTGATTATTGTCTGGTGTCAGAACTATGTGATATTTGACTAATTAACATATTTAACCAATTAACATGGGCCAGAAGTTAATTGCACTTAGAAATGGTTTCAACAAAAAACGTGGGGGTGTGAGCCACAAGGTCTGTGAATTGATAGTCAAATCACATCCTGGCATTAATAAATTCCTTAATTCTAATTAATTAATAGAATATGCAAATATTTTTAATTAATAACATCTCTTTAGCAACCATCTTAATATGCATATCATAATAATCACTATTATAAACTTTAATTATATCCTAGAACAAGAGGGTCATTGTATGGACTGTCATCTGCATTATGTCTAGAAGAGCCCACCATGGATTGAGCCGCTAGGCCAAACACTCTAAGATAAAAGGCCCTGAGCTTATTGTATTATAGTAGCTCTGATTAATTGAAACAAACATCTCCATGAACTAGTAGCCAACCACTGGCTAGCTAGCCCTGGAAGTGGCCCAGGTATACAGTTATTCCACTCAGGTTGAGGGATATGCTGTATAATGTGTCTAGAACAAACACAGAAGTTGTGAAAGTTGTCAATTGAGCTTCCATAAAAAACTTTCCCTTACAAAGATGGGCTACATACTGCTAGCCCTAGTGCTACTTAAGTCCCTACTTAGTTTTGTAAGCTAACTTGGAAAACGCAAGTAGGCGGGCCATCTTAAAGCCATTCCATTAGAATAAAAAACTGATGATTCTTTACTGACTTGATAATTGATTTAAGTCCTATTTCCTTACTTTCATCCTCTCATAGGCCTTATTAGTAGAGAAAAAGATAATACTGTTATCATAAAGTATAATTATCTATAGTAAAATATAGGAGCACTACTTATGAACCTATATTCAGAAGTAGAAAGAATGTTCCAAATTATTTGGGCTGCAGGCTCTGTCAGACTTAGTACTTCTGAAGACAAAAAATATTCTGGGCCACAGTTTACATCAAAGTCACAGATTCTCCTGTAATTTTCTAATGTTAGAAGATTTAGGATATCATCTGGTGGATGATAAAATACCAGAGTCTGTGGATTTCTGACATTGGTCCCCACTAAGCTTTTTTGTTCTCTTAATAAAGTTTGACTATTCTGCCACCAGCAGCCTAGTCTTTGTAGCAGGAGAGGTTGTGTATTAGCTGTTTGCTTTTCACATGATGAAAAAATACAAACAATTATAAAGAATTAAAATATAATAACTAAAAAGAAAAGAAAAGTTAAAACAAGAAAATTATATGAAAGCAATTTATTGCAAAGCAGAACTTGGGCCCATAATCTTTTCATGTGGATGGGGGTCCTCAGGTTGATAGGCGCTGCCACCCCAGTCCATTTCCTTGTGTGATGCCAAAACAACCAGCATTACCTAGAACCAGGCCCACCGCCCCTCACGCCATAGCTGTGAATAGTTAACTATAGGCAAAGTGATAGCAAACTCTGCATCACTGACTCAAGTGACTCCAGATTCAGGAGGAAAGAAAATGCCCAAGATGAGACAGTCAACTATGAAATTTCAGGAATATTTCTGACAACACCCTTTTACAAGACAAGATTTTGGGCAAAATTCAGCTCAAAAGTCAAAACAAAAAATTGCAGCATCCCCCCTATTGGGGAAACTGCCGCAAAACAGAAAGGGTTTGAAAAAAATTGAAAAATCATTTATTTAAAAATTTGGCTTTTATAGCCTGGCTGCGGCCAGCCGGCAGGGGAAAGTGCACCTCCCACAGTGGGGCTGTCCACCCCAGCTGTATTTTAAATTAGACAACATGTGTATAATGGTCAAGGCTATCAGTGGAATTAATCCTGATAGTCAAGACTAAAGTGGATTGCACTCAAATCCGTTGTATCCAACAGGTTTGTAATTCTAATTGTATCTTGGACGTTACAATAGGATGGCCATAATATTACATCCAGGTTGAATCAGGTTTGGGAATTGCCAGCAGTTTCCATAATGGGCAGCTGCAAGCTGCAGCCACTCCAGGGTAATGTGCACCCACTCTTCTCTGTCAGATCATTCAGATCATCCTAAGATAGAAAGAACACAGATGCAAGAGCCTGATGGATATCAGAAGATCCTGTAATGTTCCTGACAATAGTGCAGGTGTTAATAACACTTCTGCATCTATTGTGCAGCCAGGATAGTATATAAACTTCCCTTCTTTCCAAATAAAAATACACTTTCACATATTAAATCTTGCCTTTGCTCAACTTAGTTGTTACCTAATATTAAAAGGTAAAGACTACAGAGTCATCAGACCTGTATTAACTTGTGTTTAGGCCTATTGCTATACTCTACCTACAAGCAACTATAGACGTTAACCCCAAAGACGTTCATAAGGCCCAATTCACAACATTGGTGCTCACTCCTAGAATGTATTCATTCAAACACACCAAACCTGCAGGACACCTCCGCTGTGGTCCTGTTTCAGCCCAGGGAGGGAATGATCCACTCTCTGCTTCTGCTTTATCATACCTGCAAAGCATACTCCAGCAGACGCCAGAACTATCCTTCCTGAAGACCACCAACCAGGATGGTTCTCCCCAAAATCCCCAGGAGCTGCCTGTACTGAGCCAGTTCATGGGAGATGTGCAGAGACCTCCCTCCATTCAATGCTATCAAACCTTAAATTTAAATGTGGCAATCCCCAACCCTGTGAACTCCAATATTGTACCCTCCTCCCAAATTTTGGACTCTAATATCCAAGGAATGGATGAAGGAGCAGTACAAGATGGGGGAACTTGGCTTGCCTGGCAATACTTCCAGTGTATGGACCCTCCATCAGGGAGAAATTCCAAAACTTGAGCCACATCACTCCAAACCTGCTCAAGAAGTACATGAAGACTATTGACCAAATGAAGGAGTACCTATACTACTTTGTACATCCTGATATCTGTCATAATTTTTTCCACCTTGCACATCAAGAGAATGTTCTTCTGTATCAAGGGCAATTGATTGTGGCCCAACAGAACTTCTTACAGACCTTATACTCTGACCTCAGTTCAAACTTTGGCTTGGTCAACCAACAGATTGCTGAGCTGGTCAGAAACCAGATGTCTTCCACCCAGTTCATGGAGACTATGGAACAATCCTTCCACAACTACATCCCCCAGGTAATTCAACAAATCCTTCACAATTATGGGTTGGATCCACACTGGATCTCTGTAGTAACTGGACACGTCAAAAACTCCAGAGACCTCTTCCAGGCCATTTTACAGGAACTGGAACAGATAATCACTGGTACTACAGCAGATGAGACCACCGGGAATGACAACAACATGCTCAATAAAGAGGTGATGGAACTCTTTAGTCATTTTTGCTCCTTGGAGAAGGACGTGCAGGAACTCCAACAGGATAATACCTTCTTGTATGGGGACCTACACACTTTCCAGGCTCAATTAGCCAAAGGACTCAAGGATCTTAAGGCCATTTATGCTAGTCCCAAGCATGACTAACAGAGACAGGCCGCCTTAGAGCAGGCCAATCAGACCTTTGCTGAGACCATCTGTCAACAGATCCAAGGCTTAGAATATGAAGTGGATGGACTGGTAAAAGAAAACCAGGTCATCAGAAATGAGCTCAAGGACACCAGAGCCACTCTCTTCACTCTCCAAGATCAAATTGACTGACTTACTGCTTGTCTACCAGCCTCTCCTCCCAGAGGAATGACTGTACACTTTGAAGAACCTAGGTCAATTAGTAGACTTTCCTTGGGTAGCCAGGCACACTCCTCTGGCAATGAATCCTACCATAGCTATGATAAAGATGATGCCGCCCAGAGAAATGTCCCTAGGAACATCATAATGACTGAAGCAGTACTAGAGAGTAGTGAGAACCTCCTGGCTACTCCTGAGCAAACCAGATTGCAGGAACATCAGGCTGCCTCAGAAGCTAGGTATCAAGCTTCCAGAAGCAACTGCTCTCCCATCTGATGATTGTTCACCACAAGCAATGTGATCCCTAACTTCAAACCTGTCAATTTGCCAAAATTTGATAGGAAGAGTAATGTCACCATGTTTTTGAGATTGTATGAGAACACAATTTATGGGGCTTATGAGGCAATGAAGAACTCTGCCATCTTTAACTGCCTAGATTCTGAGACCCAAACAATCATCATGCCTAGACTCCCAGAACGTGGATGGACTTTTGCCAATGTCTCAAAGGCACTAATGGATTAGTTTGGCAGCAAAAAAGCCCTCAACAACCAGAAAATGGACTTTGTGGAGGGAGGTATCAGAAAAGGAGAAACTATGCAGGAGTTTTCTGATAGGTTTTATCTAGAGGCCCAGACCTTGATCTCCCTGAAGGCTGCTTCCTTCATTGATGTTAAGTCTGCTCTGCTCAATGCAGTACAACCTAACAAGAACCTCTCTTGCTCTGAAGTCTGGAATCTATGGAGCCCACAATGTCTCTGACCTGATCTGCCACTTGCTCACATTCAAGGATGACTTTGAAGTGCCTATGCCCTTGAGTCTAAGAGCATTCCAGGAGAATAGAAACAAACCATCTTTCTCTGACAAGCCTAAAGCTGGTGAAAGCTCTACCACTCAAGGAACAGCTGGTACCAATAGCAACCGCATTTGCTATAAATGTGGAAAGCTAGGACACATGTCTAGAGAATGAAAGCAACCAGCATCCAAGGTACACTACGTAGGAGAAGAGGAGTATGACTCAGAAGAAGATCAAGAGGATGAGGAGGCCTCTCAAGACAAGAAGCCAAAACACTGCTAAGAAACCAGGATGAGGAGAAATCCCTGGTTGCCCATATACATGTACCTCCCCTCTCTCCACCCTCTCCCCTACCACCTGAAGACCCAGGTGCTCCTGGCTGTGTCTCCCAACTCAACACAGCTAAACTTTGGAACCTGCAGACTCCAAAGTCCACACACCAGCAAGCCCTAGCCTAGGCTCTACTGACCCTGACACTATTCCCTTGCTCTGCTATCCTGACTCACAGGAGATAGAAGACCAGCTGCATAGAATTCTTGCTATCAACACCCTCACCAGAGGCAGGAGAATAAGGAAGGAACCCTTTATCACTCCTGAAGCCTGGAAAACTGTTGCACTTCCTTACACTGAGCAGCTGACTCTCCCTACTACTAAAGTCACGCATGAGAGTGATAGTGCCAAGAAAATGGCACAAATCCTCAAGTCTGTTGGTAGAACACGCCATTTCAAAAATGGCATCTTGAAAAACGCCATCTCAAAATACGGCATCTCAAATTTTTTCTATCTCAATTTACTAGTAAAAACGCCATTTTGATTTACGGCATTTTGACTAAGAAAAAACGGTTCTAAAATTTTAGATTTTTAAACCCCCCAAAAAACCCTAAATAATTCTCAAAAAATAAAATTCAAAAAACATTTCTAAGCTTAAAAAAGCCTCAGAATTCCAAATCTGAAATAAAAAAATGTGTTCAATTAGTAGCAACAAGGTTGCGTAAAGTCCAAAAGTTAAAATATCCCAAAAATAACTATTTTCATTGATTTTAACTACAAACTATACTTTAAAATAAGCATAGAACTGTACCAAATACTAAATAAAACTAAAATAATGATAAAAGTAAAGGGAAAAAGAGAGAAGAAAGAGTGGTGTTTATTGAGGAAGGATCATACATTGGTTGAAAGAGCAATAGAGATGGCTTGGAGATGTTCAAGCTTGCTATCCTTGGGATAGTAGGCAAGGTTCACCTTGCTAATCTCTGTATACTTTTTCACCGCTTTGATTTGCTTGGGGGGATCATCCTTGGTCTTCATGCCTGCTTTAAAGAGGTGGGCAGAGATGGCCTGCTGAGTCTTAAGATAGACCATGATTTTGTTGAACTTGGGCTTCTGAACCTGGACCCTTGTGGCAAATTGACTATGCCACCTTTCAAGAGAAGAGATGGTCTTGATTAGGCCATCCTTTACCTGCTTAAAGCAGTTCCACTGGATTGAGTCACTGCCTTTTCTGATGTGGCGTGCTCCTTGAAACACTCCAGCCCATTGAGTTTCAAAATACTCTATGAATGGAGCAAAGGCTGCCTGGTTGGCAATAATGTAGGGATGGCGGAGGAGAGCGTTGTAGAAGGCATTGGTTTCCTCCTTCTGCACAAGGGCAAGGGCAGCAAAGCAGTTAAACATGTCCTTTGCTTCCTTTGTGCCTTCAGTGTAGACCAGCTCATGGAGGTCAGAGCACTTTTGAAGGCGGCAGCAGAGTGCCTGCCAAAAGTGAAAGTAGCATCCCTGAGGGGAGCTCTTGAAGACTCTAATAAAAGCATTGGCCTGAGCCTGCTCAAAATCTACTACCAGGTATTAATGGTATGGAAGGCTTTTGGGATTTTTCTTGATGGGGGTGGCTTCCTCTGACTGGGCCTTTTTCTTGCGCCCTCTAGTCTCCTTTGGCTCCTTTTCAATGGTGGGGAGGATCTCATCAAGCTTGGCCTTTAATATTGTTAGAGCCTGGACATAGATTTCTTGCTTCTTGTTAGGAAGGAAAAAGAAGACAAGGGGAAGAACCAGATTTCCAACCTGCCCATGGATATTCCAAAGCTGGCTGAAGAGCTTTGGGCAGGTGGAAAAGGTACCATCTGCAAGCCAGGTCTTGCATTTTAAAAGGTTGAAAAGATCCTGGGAGGTAGCAAAGCAGATGATCCTCTCTGGGGCATGTTGCCCATCATTGTGAAGGATAAATCTCTCTTTGTGCCATGAAAGCTTTTGCTCTTCAGTTAAAATCAACTGGTCAATTGATGAAGCACTGACGCCTTCAGTGCTCAGAGCATATCTCTGGTCAGTGAGATATCTCTGAAGTTTTGAGGCGCCACCAACAGTTGCAAGTTGGGTATCATTTAGATTAATAAGTGCATAATTTACAGCCTCAGTTACAGTTTGTTCTTTGGTGGTTGGTATGACCTGGTAAAGAAACCAGCGGATCAGTTGATACAGTGGATCAAAGGGCTTGGCACAGTCATGCCCAATAGTCAGGGCTTTAAAACAAGTGAACCCATAGGTGGTGAGTCTAGCTGGACAGTCAACATTATCACATTTGAAGTGATGCTGACAGATGGGCTTCTTCTTGTTATTGCAGCTGAAGCTGTAGCCCTTGTGGACAAAGCCAGCACCCCCTTTCTTGGTCATAATCAGATAGCTGGTAGGGTAAGTTGAGGGCAAAGCAAAGGAGCCATTTCTGTTGCATACATCATGGATGGTATTAAGATCACAGAGCTCAATTGGCTCATCTGCAGGAGCACCAGGCTCAAGCTCCTGCTTTTCTTCATCCTCAGGCTCTGAAGTGGGGTCAGAGTGGCGGTTAAAGTTGAATAACTTCTCTTGAGGGTCTGACGGGGAGTAAACAAAAGGAGAATGGGGAGGGATTGGGCTTGTTTTCTCAGGCTCTGGTGAGGGTGTAGGGGTCTTGGGGGGAGCTTTACCCTTAGCAGGCTGCTTTTTAGGAGTATTTTTGGCCTTTTTGGCCTTTGGAGGAGTGGTCTTGGAGGCCTTGGACGCAGCTTTGGTGGTAGGCTTGGGAGGCATCTAAAAGTGAATTAGTATCAAAATATGAGCAATTTGGGGGTTGTTTTTAAAGAGAAAAACAATAATGTTTTTAATATAAAAGTATCAATTTTTTTACATAGAGTTGTAAAGGAGATCAAATAATATATACTATCAAAATTCCATGTTTTTTTTGAAAAAATAATTTTTTATTAGTAACGCAAGTAGGCAAAACTTTGAGTTTTGACTGAAAACTTGCTCTTGAGATGGCGTTTTTGAAGTGACGTAATTGAGATGCCATAGCTCAAAAACATAGTGTTTTTGACCATTTTTTATATTAAATTAAGAAATCTATGGTGGAGCTACCTCAACTGGGCCAAAGAGTAAAACTTGAATTTCTCAAAAACTAGCTTATACAACTGGGGTTAAAAAGTACTCAGTTGTTTAGAGGAGGCCAAAAAATATATATTTGCAAATTTTCATATGTTTTCTTACATTTTTTGCTTAAGTGGTTTTAGACGTGAAACTATACTTTTGAAAAGTGGAAAGCAAGAATTGCAGTGGGGGAATTGATATAGCGTAGCCTGGCGTCATATGTAATTTCCTCTTATTTTCCCCTATCCATTGTGCGCCTTGAATCAATTGGGTGATGTGAAACTTGGTGGAATTTGAAGTGACGTAAATTGAAATGGCGTAATTACCCTCTTCTAAATTAAAATCACTATTAAAATATTTTATTGATGAAACCCTTATCAGTGTATCCATGTATAATAAAGTTATAAATTACATATAACAAAACTGGTTTTTTTTACCCAGCAATGACAATCAAAAGAAGGACTATCATAGTGGCGTCTTTTTAGGTTGTTCCTTTTATAAGTGTCTTAGAATAATACTATAGGAACATCTTCTGGCACTATACCACAGGCTTTATTTTATTTCAGGTATAAACTTATTTTAGTTTAGGATAGATGGTGTAATTTGAAATGACGTAAAGTCAAGATGGCGTAAAAACGCCCCACACTAAGTGATTTCATATATAAATAAAGTTAGCAAAATAAGATTTAATTAATCTGACTCAAAGTGATGGAATTGAGATGACGTAAATTCAAGATGCCATATTATAAAATTATATGTAAATTTTAACTATTTTATTTTTTATTTTTTGTGATTCAAAATCACTAACGCAAAAAATGCCATCTTGAAATTAAATTCAAGATGGTGTTTTTTGAGATGCCGTTTTTGAAATGGCGTGTCCTCCCAGTCTGTTAATGTATCTGCTTCTCTGGATGCCCTGAAAGGATTCAGTCCTACCTTGTGTATAGCTTTGGAGGAATTTCTTAGTAAATACAAGGATATGGATGTCTATTGAGTACTGTAAATTCAGAACCTGAACGTAAAAATGAGGGATTGTCAAATCCTTAGTCCAAATTTTGAATCACTTTTGCGGGATAGCCTTTTTATAATTAAATTGATTTTTTGGATATTTATTTGAATATTTGAAAATGCGGGAACTCATAGACACTTTGCTAATTTCAATTCAAGCTGCATATTTCCTATGGACAAAATGAATTAACTGGAATCAGATTTGAAGCGTTCAAATCCATCAACCATTTTCATTAAGTTTACTATGTTTTTTGAAATTGCGGGATTGTCAAATCCAAGAACCAGATTTCAAATAACTTTTGAATGCCACTAGTAAACTCAGATATCAATTTCAGGAACTGGAATCCAAATTTAATATACAGTAAGCACACTAGGAAACACCAACCCAAATCAAGAAGCTCCACCACAACTAAAATCAAATGAAAAATTCAATCTTGATAACCATAATTAGACATAAAAAGTTATTAAACTTTAAAATCATCCAAACCCGGAAAGTATACAATATTATTCACTTCAAATTACAGATATAGAAACTCTGCTACTATTCAAGGCTATATCAAGAGAAAACAAATTCCCACAACTAAACCAATAAGTCCAAATAAATACATATTTAATCTAAAATATATTTTTTATTTTATTTTTATGGGCCGTCAATCACATTCCTAACCCAATCCTGCACCAGCCTGTGGGGCAGTCTGTCCACAAGGACGTCCCAGAGGGTCCAAGAACAGACCCAGAACCCAACTTGAAGGGAGTCATGCCAATACACAGGCCTCCCAAGGTGTCATTGCCAGCCAACCACCTCCCGCGTCCCAGGCCCAATCAACCATCTCAAATCCCAGGCAGAAGCCACTCTCAAGGCCTGCCACAAAAGTCTCCTACACCAGGGTCACCAGGATCACTGAGGTTACTTACACCTCCACTGTGTACCCAGTTGTCACCCGGCCCCGCACTCTTGACCCAAGAGTTGCCTCTTCCTGCCCCCGCGTCTTTGATACCTCCTATGAGCAATTGGCCACAACCAAGGAGCCATCTGCACCTGTGTCTTATGCCACTATTGATGGCGCCAGCGCAACCAAGCGTGATCCCACCTTCTACACAAAGGTCTATCCCTTGTGCTGAGCCTGGTATCCAGGATGCCGTGGTACCTGCCAAGGGCCGGCGTTGGTTGACAGATAGTGAGTGTGAAGCTCTTCTCAACTGCTTGAATGAGGGAATGGCAGTTTGGGATATTGCATCCCAATTTGGAGTCATGGCCAGATACATTGCCAACATCAACACCAAGTATGGCAATACCGAGCAAATTGCAGAATCCATCAAGGCTAAGCGGCAGCCCAAACTCCTTCAGCCTGTGCACATCAACACAATCAAGCAGTGGGTAGCCAGGGATTGCCACCTAGACACGCTTGCTGTCCAATCAATGCTTGCCACAGAGCTCAGGCTTTCTGTTCTAAAACCCTTGTTTAAAAAACAATGGTTGATTTGGGCTTCTCTTGGAGGGTGCTTGGAGTTTCTCTGTATAATAAGAACAGGGAAAAGACCATTGAGGATTGACACATTTATGCTGAGACATATCTGGCACTAAAGGAGACTGGGAATGTCCACTTCTTCTATATTGACAAATTGTTGTTTTCCTCCTCACTCAGGTCTAGGCATGGGTGGGTTGAGAAGGGGTCCAAGGACGGCGTAGCCCATTTTGCAGTTGTCCGTTCCCAGACCTATTCAATGGTTGCGCTTCTTGGTCCTTGCGGGTTGGACCAGTATCAGATGATTAAAGGTTCCCATAACAGCAGGACCTTTCTCAATTTTCTCCAAGCCGTCAAGGAGTACCTTTGGATAAATTACAGCATCACAACCAACGTTGTTGTTCTTGATAATGTTGGGCTCCACAAAGTGGATCTGGTTGTGTCTGAGTTCCTGCCAATTGATAAAAATAGCCATTCTGCCAGCCACCGCCTTGCAGACTGCCCAATGAGACTCCTCTTCCTCCCCCCATATTCCCCATTTCTTAACCCAATTGAGGAGGTCTTTGGGTGGATCAAGAATAAGGTGAAACAAGGCCTTCCTCATGACACCAAGGATCTCTTCAACATTCTTGAGATCAGCCAATTTGTGATGCCACCCAATGTGATGGTGGCTTTTTACAAGCACTCGGAATCCTTCCTCGCCAAAGCCCTGGCCTCTGAGCCAATCAGATAAATGGGCGCTCTAGGTTTTATTTGTTTTTATTTTTTTATTTTGTCTTTATTAGGACTCAAATTATTATTTATATATAATAATGTGACGTTTGATTGTATTATAGACATTTAAGAATACTAGAAAAGGTAAGTAAAATTAATTATACTAGATAAGAGCAATTTATTTTTATGTGATGCACTGAATATTATTGGCTTTTGCGGTAACAAATAAATAAATAATAAAAAAAGATAGAAAAAAATAGTTTATTTAAATAATTGTGTTTCATTTTGGTACTTTGACTATCCTAAGCCACAAATTGGACCTTGCATGTCATCATCTGCTCCTTGGTATTTCAGTGCCACTGTAGCTACACAAGATGGCAACCAATGATTTTTATGTATTCCTTACTAATTTGTACTTAGGGTGCAGTTCAAGTATATCAAATATGTTTATCAAATCATATTACAAGGGAAAGGTAATTTGAGTTCTAAACAATCACGTGTTTGAAACATAAGTGGAGCGGGCCGCATGATGCAGATAAATTCAATTCTCCATTTTTATCTTTGTGATAAATGGACCCAACCTTGACAAGATAATAAATAATAAATAAAAACATTTTTAACTTGTTTTTAAATATTTGAGGTGGTCGCAACTTTAACTATTATGTAATATATTTAGATATATTAATAATATAATTTACCTACTAAAAATTAAAATAAAAATATAATTAAAAATCAAAAAGTTTAATAGTAAAGGTTAAATATTCAAAATACACCAATTTTTTATTTAATTGTGATTTATTCAATATTAAAACATTCCATATTAAAATATTAAATATTTTTAATAGTAAAATATTTAATATTAATATTATATAAAATTAATATTAAATATTTTTATAAATATACTTATATTAAATATTTTACTATTAAAATTTTACAAGTAAAATTTTAAAATAGTGAAGTATTTAGTATTAAAATAGTGAAGTATTTAGTATTAAAATATTAATATTTAAATTTTAATATTTAAAAATAAATTAAAAATAAAAAATAAAAAAGTTTTTTTTTGCAAGGGAAAATGATTTATTAGGGGAATGCAAATTGCAAGGGGAATGTGATTATTCCAGGGAATTATACCCCAAAATCAAATTTTCTGCTAGTGCGTCTAATTGGGACCACATACTCTTCTGTATGTGGTGGATGACTCTGGCACTGATTGCTAGGGGAGTGGCGCTCAGCACCCCGGTGGTGGCCAAATGTCTTATAAAAGGCAGACGGGTGAGGGAATCAATTAGCAGGTTTTTTGGGGGGCATGTAGTACCTGTATAGTGTTGCCAATGCAAATGAATCATAGAGGACGTGCTTGACTGTCCTGTATCCCTGTGGTGTCTTCTGTTTGTCAAGGGCTACGCGGCATATATCAAGCTGTATAGGTACATCTTCTAATTTTTTCATGTTTGCTTTCAGAATGCAATGGAGCAGGATTCCCAGGTACACTGCAATGTGGATTCTTTGCAAGGTATACTTTTCAGAGACTATGCACAATTTCTTGAAAGTCTGAACTAACCTATTAATATAGGAAGTCTGATTAAATTTGAAGAGGGTACCGGGGGCTCCCAACTTGAATCTGCCCCCCAGGCCTCAGCAAACAATATCATTAAAGGTTTAAAACTATTCACGAGGACTGCATCCCTGACTTTATTTGATAGAGCCTTAAAAATTTCATTAAAAATTGCTGGTTTCAGATATTCATTTCCTATTTGAAAATTGGTTTTTATTAAACTTTTTTTGTATTTGTTGATATTTGAGAATGGGAACCTTTGAACGCTTTCATATATGTATTCATTGAAGTTCAGTTTCAAATCCCCGTGAATTTCATTCATTTCTTTTATTTTGATTGTTGATCCTAATTTTTAGGCTTCTCTTATCCATGGCAAGCACCCTGCGGGTGGTTGATATTCCCTGATTTGAGCTTCACTATTAAAAAACATATTCATATTCTGCTGAACTATTTTATTTATTTGATTTTTATTTATTTGTTTTATAGGGGCCACCAGTGCCTGGTAGCCCCCATAAAACCAACTCGGCGTAAAAGCTGCCACTTCCGCGACCTCATCCCCATTCCTGGTGATGACTAAAAATAAATATAAGTAAAACATAAAAAGACTTACTGATTGTTTCCCCTGTGGCCCCCTCAGCCACAGGCGCCATATTGGCAAACTTCATGAGTGTTGGATGCTCTTCAGTGCTCTTCTTGGGCTTGATATTCCTTATCCTGCTTGCAACTTGTGTTTCTTCTTGTGTTTCATTTGAAAAAGCTTCTGTATTTATTGAAGCGCTTCTGCTTCTTGATTTTGTTTTGTTTTCATCTGTTTCCATTTGATTGTTTTCCTCTTCATTGGTGTTGATTTCCTTTTGAATTTCTATTCCTTCTATTAGTCTGATCTTCTCATTGTTTTCTTTGGCCCCCTTCCAGAACTCCCACAAATTGTATCCCGCATTGTTGAACTTTAGACTTGATAAAATAATTCCCTGTAGATTAAGTAATTTTTCTTTATTTCTTTCATCTATAATATTTCCCAATTTGTTCAGAGCATCTTCTTTTGGCTGGATCAGTGGCCGACCCTTGTCCCCTAGCTTTACTGTCACTATTTATCTGATGTTTTTCTTGTTTTTCAACAACCTTTTGCAGGTGAGCTTCTAATTTGTTGATTAAGTTATAGATTGATGACATTTTGTTTGAATTCTATCAAAAAACTGGCTTTTATCGTACTATCTTTGACGCATACATATTTTTGTCATCATCATTAATAAATTGAAGACAATAAACGTAAATATTGCATTAGAATATTGCAATTAGACTTCAACTATTGATTTTTTGATATTATGTGCATAAATCAATGCATTTTATTTAATAAAATTCATTGTAAACGAGGCCTTTTCATTTTAATTTATTTACATTGACTGTGTTTATATTACAGAGCCATTAACGCTTAGTACAAATATTGATACATAGTGCATTTTACAGCCTGTATATTTACCTATTGGTAATAATTCTGTAAACTTTTCAGTCAGATTTTGCGAGGTAATAATAATGTAATGTGTTATAAATTACAGTTTACTATCATTAATTGGCTGATTTTCTTTGCTGTGGTGATTGTGCATTTTTTGATGTTTACGCACTAGTATCCAATTGGTTGTTTTTGCATCCAATTGCACAGGCAATAGGAAAACAAGCCGCCACCCCAAGACTGGATGTGGTTGGGGTGGTGGCTTGTTTTCCTATTGCCTGTGCAATTGGATGCAAAAACAACCAATTGGATACTAGTGTGTAAACATCAAAAAATGCACAATCACCACAGCAAAGAAAATCAGCCAATTAATGATAGTAAACTGTAATTTATAACACATTACATTATTATTACCTCGCAAAATCTGACTGAAAAGTTTACAGAATTATTACCAATAGGTAAATATACAGGCTGTAAAATGCACTATGTATCAATATTTGTACTAAGCGTTAATGGCTCTGCAATATAAACACAGTCAATTTAAATAAATTAAAATGAAAAGGCCTTGTTTACAATGAATTTTATTAAATAAAATGCATTGAATTATGCACATAATATCAAAAAATCAATAGTTGAAGTCCAATTGCAATATTCTAATGCAATATTTACGTTTATTGTCTTTAATTTATTAATGATGATGATGATGAAAATATCCTTGGAAATAAGTATATGCTACCACATCAAATGTACAACATTCTTTACACACAGAAACTTATAACAATGTAAAAAATATATTATTAATTATGAACTGAAAGAAAAAATTAGTTTTAATAGTAGTCACCTAGAAAAGATTTATTTACTAATCAAAGGACGGGATGGGGAGGGAATGGGTGGAATGGGCATTGCCTTCATCTGCGCCTATGAAAGGGACAGCATCAGAGATAGTGGTGAGGGAATGGGTGGTTGCTTGGGAGTCAGGGTTGGAAGGCGGGTGGCTTGATCTTGATGGGGGGTTGGTGAGGCAGGGTTTGTTGACTGGGAAGGGGCAGCAAGAGCAGATTGCTTCAATTGCTCAAATTCTTCTTCTGTCACATATGCAGACTTGACAAAACGGATGGAGTGGCGTGAGGGGAGGTGGGGGTCCTTTCTGGACTTATCACTATCACTTGCATAGAAGATGATGAGATCAAATAAGTCATGGACGGACGCGGAAGGGAAAAGCTCATAACCCATATCAATTTGGGTGCATAGTTCATTGTAGGTGGCAGGCTTTAAGCGCCTGAGGGCAGAACCAAAATTGTAGAGACATACATCTGCAAGGTGAATGTTGGCATAGTTGATGGGGTAGGACCAGCAGGTATGCCCCGCAGCCCTGATTTCTTGGGTAGCCCATTCCTGCTGCTCCATCTCTGCAATCAGTACAACTGTGTGCACGACGTTTTGGGCAGCCCACTCCTCCAGCATGTCCTTGAGCTCCGTCTGGTAGGCATACCCATCTGCGGTGTTTGATATTGCCGAGTAATAATTGACGCCCAATGGGAAAACTTCCAATAAAACCCCAACAAACCAATACAAGATTGGGTTGTGCTTGTACACATCAGATTGGATGCGCTTCTCTCCAAAGTCTTGGATACTGGCCAAGATCTTAGCATACAACAGGAATATTACGTCATTACAGGCCCTCATTGCCCTTCCTTTGATAAAATTAATAATTGTTGAATTGTAGGGGTTGGTATCCACCAAAATGGGGCCACTGAGAACTTGATTGGACAAGATTCTAGCAGCAACCACAACTCCGTGCATCCATGAATTCACTGTTCTTTTGTTGGTGAAGATGCTGTGGAGTCCCAACTGGAGACATACCTGAACCAGGGGCATCCGCGGGTCACGTTCCATAATGGCCATCATAAGGGGATGGACTGTATCACCTTTGGTTGAGGTATGGGCACCAGTTGGGGTCTTCTTGGTGAGGGGTCACAGTTGACATGGGCTTGCAGGGTTGCAGCCACAGTGGACTTTGCAAAACCCATTGCAGCCGCAATTTCCCCAAGGGACATAAGCTTCCCTTGCTTTTCAACCATTTCAAGAACAATGTCCGGAGTGATCAATTTTCTTCTGTGTCTTGTAGGCTGATTGGCTGGGGAAGGGACGTGTCCATCTTGGGAACTGGCCAATGCCATCTGATTGGCTGTTTTGGGATTCTGGGCTCTCTGGGTGACCCCATGGCTCAAATGGCTGGTTCTGGATGCCATTGTTGATACGGGGTTTGGGTTGGCAGCTGCCTGTGCATGGTGGGTAAACAGGGCCATGCTGGAAGTTGCAGGAGAAAGAACACACTCCTGGGTGGGGCTTGCAGAGGGGCCTGCGGGTTGGGAGTGGCCATAGACATAGGCTTCACCGTTAAGAGACCCAGTGTAGCCCTGCATGATTTTGTCAAGGCCAGGGAACAGCTTGTTGACTTGATTGGTGTTGGAAGAAGACATAATAAAAATTTATTAAAATTTTAAACTTGAGAAGAGGAATGTATATTTTAGTCAATTTTATTGTTATATATGTTAATTTTATGAATATTACGCTCTAAATTTTAGCCGTCCTAAAATGGAATAGGGTGAATTTTGAGAATGCCTGTGCTTCCTAAAAGAATTTGCACAAATCCACTCTAGATTCTTTATCATCCTTTTTGAGACACCCATAAATTATATTTTTTCAAATTCATTGCAATTTTGATTTGAAACTTGGTTCTTGGATTTGACAATCCCGCAATTTCAGATTTGTTAATTTTCACATGATGTCTATGATTTGTTTGAAATACAGGAAATCACAAATTGTACATTAGAATCCCGCATTCCTGATTCCTGTATCCCGCATTTGTTTGCTGAGTTTTGTCTTTTGATAGTTGAGTTATCTGCTCAAGAGATTCAAAATTTGCCAATTTAAATAAACCAAAAAAAGTCAAATTAAATGGTGGATTTTATTTTTCACTCAGCTGAGTTGCCCGCAAAAGCAATTCAAAATTTGGACCAAGGATTTGACAATCCCAAATTTTTATGTTCAGGTTCTGAATTTACAGTAACATCTCTAAGCAATGGAACTAATAGAACGGACTATACCTACATTAATATGATGGTCCACAAGGTTAAGGTCTGAGCCATTATTGACTCTGGTGCACCAGGAAACATTATCTCCTTGCGGCTAGTCAAGAAATTAAAGTTGGCTCCAGACTTGGACTACCCAGAGGTATTTGGGACAGCAGTTCCACTTACCACTAAAGCCATGGGCGCTTACTTGTCATTGCCCCTGCGGTTTGGGAAGTTGTTTGTAACTGCCCCTGCTATAGTTCTGGACAATCACAGTTATGATAACCTTATTGGCACAGGGTTCATGACAAGGTATGGGACTATTATCAACCATGGTGATAATACCTTCAAAATCCTAGTTCAGACTATCCCCATGTACTACAATGGTGCTAAGGTGGTTGACCTTCCCAAGAAGAAGCTTCACTTCATCAACATGGAGTATGCTGATGGTGATATTCCTGTGGCCTATACCTTACGGCACAGAAAGCTTATGATGCTTCCCCTGTCAAGCAAGGAGTACAAAGGGATCCCCTTGTACACTTCCTCCATGTTCACCATTCCTTCTGGGTCTCAAGTGATTCACCATACTGGTCTGTCCTTGGATATTCCTTCTGGGTTACATGGTGAAGTCTTTGGCCATCATGGTGCCTCTTGCCTGGAACCATGGATATGTCCTGGACTAGTCATGCCTGGATCAGAAGAGCTCCAGGTCTGTGGCGGATCAAGGACTAACCAGTCCATCCTAACATTATCCTGCCCTTGACTCTTATTGCCATTACCTTCCTGTGTCAAAGCTTTGAGGAGCTTTGCCTCCAGGGAGGCAATTTTATGGGACAACGCTTTGTTGTCATCCCTCCAACAAGCCATGACTTCAACGCTTTTTTCCTCTCTTGCTATCAATGCCTCAATTTCACGGTTTGCCATTTATTTTACTTGTTTTAATATTTCATCCCATCCTACTAATAAGTTCCAAGAATCCCAAGCATATATTTGGTTCCCTTGGGAGGGAGTCCCTTCCTTTGCAAAGTAATTGGAATACAACTCTTCAAGCGCAGCCTTTACTTCCACCAAAGACTCTGCAGGAACAGTCTTGGTGACCTCCAGGCTGGTCCAAGCTTCTTCCAATGAACTTGTAGGAACCTCCTTCCTTTCCGCGGCGGTCTCCACACAAAGGACTCCAAATTTGGCTCTCTCAAACTTCAACAAAGAAGACATGATAATTGAAAAAAGATGAGGGGAAAGCATTGAAACCAACAATGTGAATATATTTTATTAATGTTTAACTGTTTTTGCTTATATACCATTCAGGGCATACACAGTTGAAAACCCCTCTGATTCCTGAATCAACCAATTATTTGCAACATGTGGTCTATGACATTTTAGTCATCCAACATAGATCTTTACCTAAGAGATCACCAACAATTCTCAACCTATGAGAATTAACCTACAATGAGAAGGAGTCACCTGACGCCATTCATCTCAATGTACCAATTTGGCATGGAGCTTGACCATCTCCCAGCGCCAAAACCCTGTGGATTGCACATCCCAAACTCAGCTATCAGTGTTTGAACTGGAAACCAGCTGATCAAACATGAATTCCTAGGCATCCTTGCCTTTATTTAGTTATCTTTACATTTAATGGTTTTTTGCCTAGAAACCCATTAAAATGCTTTGAAACTTGAACCAGGCGCCATCACAGCGCCCAGCAATTTCCCCAGGTGGCGCCTGAGAAAATTTGATAGCGGTGCCTTGGCGCTTCTCAAATCCATTAGGCAGTGTGGCAGCGCTTCTAACCCAATAAATTTGCTGATGTGGTGCTTTTAACCCAAATTCTGGGGGTTTTCCCATAGTTATACTTAACCATACCTCTTGACAAAGTCAAGGCAGTTAACTACTATAATTAAATCCTCTTTAATTATATTAGCTCATGTTTATTAATTAATCTTCCCAATTAACTAAACTGTTTTGAGATGCCTAGTCTCCAAGATTGATTTGGCCAATCTTGCCTCAATTCTTCTAGTTAGCCTAACCTAACTGACCATCCATATTCTGTTCTTTTATTAAACATAGATATCCAGTTTCTAGGAACATTTACCTCAAGAATTCCAATCAAACCTATCTATATACAATAAACAGCAAAAACAGAATATCTTTATATTTTGGAGCATTTATTTGGCTAAATACTCAGCAGTGACTGTAGTACGATCACAAGGTCCTGCTAGCCAACCTTGGTCCTGTCCCCTTAACTGTTCATAAAAATCAGTTATTGGGATATATCAGACTAGAAGAACATGTCAACTTGCTCCAAGTGTCATCCTTTGCTGGACTTGATGAGCTAGGACTTCCTGTGAACCAGCCCTTGGTCTTGCCTGTGATTCCTTGTGACTCTCTGATTGGTCTCACTGAACCAGAAAAGGACCAGGCTCTGGCTCTCTTTGAAAAATACAAGGGATTCTTTGCCAAAGACGACTTGGACCTTGGTAAAGTCATTGGAGTAGAGCATACCATTGACACCCAAGGATAACCCCCAATCTGGTCTTGCCCTATTTGCCGTAGCCAAGAAAACCAAGCTATAGCTAACAAAGAGCTTCAGAAGTTACTGAGCTCTGGGCTGTTGGTACCCAGTAAAAGCCCTTGGTCCTCTCCCCTTCTTATTGTCAAAAAGAAGGATGGTTCTAATAGAGTGTTCATTGAATATATAAGACTGAACTCCATCACTAAGAAGAACTCCTACCCTCTTCCATGTATTGATGATACTTTGGATTGTTTGGGAGGAGCTAAGTTCTTTAGTGCCATGGACCTAATCAGTGGCTACTGGAAGATTGATCTTCCACCTGAGGATCAGGGAAAGTGTGCTATCATCACTGAGAAAGGACTTTTCCAGCCCACACAGATGCCCCAGGGACTAATAAACGCCCCTGCCACTTTCCAGAGAGCTATGGATGCAGTTATGGATGACTTGAAGCTCGCATTGGTGCTTGTATACTTGGATGACATCAATGTCTTCTCCAAAACCTTCACTGAGCATTTACAACACTTAGAAGAGGACTTCAAAAGGTTACTCAAAGCCAATCTGAAGCTGAAGCCACAGAAATGTAGTTCTTTCAAGGAACACTTAGAATTCCTAGGGTTTATGATAAGTAAGGATGGCCTACGCCCTGTACCTGCTAAGGTGGAAGCAATTGCCAAGATGCAGGTACCATCCAGCAAGCGTGATATCCAAGTCTTTCTGGGAATGATTGGTTACTACTTCAGGTTCATCCCAAACTTTGCTATACTTGGGGACTCCTTATTCAACCTTCTACGTGCTGATGTGGACTTTTTCTGGAGCTCTGCCTGTCAAAAGGCCTTTGACACTCTGAAACAGACTCTGATGTGTGCCCCTGTACTGGCCTATCCTAACTTTGAGAAATCTTTTGTGGTGCAAACAGATGCTAGTCTTACTGCCATTGGTGGTGTCCTTTCACAACTAGACAACAATGGACTAGAACACCCTGTTGGCTACTGTTCTTGCACCTTGAACTTTCATGAACCCAACTACACAGTGACTGAAAGGGAATGCCTGGCAGTAATTTACTCTTACCAGCAGTTTAGATTATACTTACATGGTGTACATTTTACTGTGGTTACTGACCACGCTTCTTTCCAATGGCTGAAAACATTGAAGGACCCTGAAGGAAGACTTGCTTGCTGGGCCATCAAACTTCAAGCCTTTAATTATGACATAGTGCACCATTCTGGGGCAGTCCACCAGAATGCAGATTGCCTCTCAAGATTGCCTAGTATTGCCCTTGTGTCCTTTATTGCCAATGAACTTTATGACAAGCTACTGATTGGCCAATCTTTGTGGGGGGAAGAGCCCACCAAAATCCAAAATATTCTTAAGAAGCTTTCAGTGGACACCAAGGTTAAAGACGGTCAACTCTTTAAACTTTACAAGGATAACTGGTTACCATATGTACGCCCCTCACTCAGAACAGACTCTGTAGTTACCTCACACAAAGGTACAGGACATAGAGGAATACAAAAAACCTTGCTCAGTTACAGCAGCATTGCTACTGAGAAGGAATGCCCTCTGATGTCACTGATATTATGGCTGCTTGCTATGACTGCAATGTTGAACGCCCAAAGGTTGCAAGATTCCAGCACAAGCTGATCTGCCCAGGATTTGCCTTCCATACTGTGGCCATTGATGTGGTGGGACCCTTGCCAGTCTCAAAAAGGAAGAATAAGTACATTATAGTGGCTGTGGACTAATTGACCAAATGAGTTGAGTCCAAGGCTATCCCAAATCAGTCTGCACTCACTACAGCCATGTTCATCTTGGAACACATCATCTACCGCCACAGATGTCCTCAGATGCTGCTAACTGACAATAGAACCAACTTCACTAGCTATATGATACCCAGACTAAATCAATTAATGGGTATCAGAGGCACATTATTCACCCCATATCATCCCCAAACTAATGGAATGGTTGAACAAACTAATGGAAGTTTGGTACAGATCTTCAGGAAACTAGCACACCAACATGAGTCAGAATGGGACACTTACCTGACTGCAGTCAACTTTTCTTACAACATTAGCTATCATAGATCAACAGGAAAACCCCCTTCTAACTCCTGTATGAATGTCAGCCTGGTTTACCTCCTCATCTTTACTCCTTAGTGAAACCTAACCTGTCTGTCACCCCAGAATCCTACCTTTATAAGCTGGCTCAGACTTTGATCAGAATACAGGCCAAAGCCTATACTATCAATCTGAAAACTAAGAAAAAGGATGTGGAGCTTGCCCAAGCTAAACGCCCAGCCCTCCCCAGTTATCAAATTGGAGACTTAGTCTACTTCTACAGAAACAGAGGCTATGGAGGTGAAAGCAAACTTGCCCTCTATGGCAAGGACCTGTTAAGCTCATCCAGAAAGTAGTTCCTGATAGTTATACATTGAAGAAACCTGCCACTGGATAACTGGTCACTAGAGTTCATGTGCAATACATGTGTATGACTCCTAGTGATCAGGAGTAATCCCCCTTAAGGACAACAATCTGGAAAAAGAAAAGCCTAATAAAAATGCCATGGGTTGTTGTCCACATTTCAGAAAGAAAGGAATAAGGCATATATACTAAAAAGGGGCTTTATTGGAACTTGCAGTGTTTGGAGATCACTGCCTTTAAATGACAAGTCATTGTAAGAAGGACCACACAGGCCGTCATGTACTCCTCCACATAGTCCTCCTTAAAGTGCCACAGATGGAAGATAGGGTAATCAGGGTATTTATCCCAAGCCTGTGCTTGTTTGAGGACCATCCAGATGGGGAACCCAATTCCCACTACCAAGGCATCCCAGAACAGATGTTCTCTGCTCCAGTACTTTTGGTTCAAGGCAATATCTTGCTTGTAGACTTCCCACATGAGCCCCTCTAATAATATGGGAACATCCTCCACCTCAGCCACCGCTAGCTTACCCAAAGGAACTGTGAGAAGGTGGCCAAGCAAGGCCAACCAAGTATAAATATCCTTGCTCTTAAGATTCAAGGCTGTAAGCAGATCAGCTGTTACTTGTTGGATATGTAAGTTCTTACAATCCTTATCAACCCAGCTGGCTACTTCCAGGTCCACTCTCCCTTCATGGCACCAGGCCCTGATCATCCTCCAGAGCACCGCCAAAACAAGGTCTATCTGTTCCTGGTCAAATTTCTTCCCTTATCATTCAAATTTTTGAAGTTGACCCTCAGAAAACTTCAGTGCTGCTTTTTTGTTGAAACAGAAATGATAGAAATTCCCCTCTTTGACCTTAGCCTGGGTTAATACCAAGGGATCCTTTAACATCTCTTGAAATAAGGCATGAAGGTGGGGCCCTTCCCCAAGTTTGACCTCTTTGGCTTCCTTCCAGTCCAGAACACTGGAAAGATCAAACCAGGTGATCCCTTCCTCCTGTTGAGCCTCTAGTTGAATCACTGGCTCCTGTGCCTGAGAAGTCTGTATGCGCTTAACCAATCATTCCGCCCGCTTCTGGCTCTTATTCTGAGCGCTCTTTTCCTTGGCTAATCTGGCCACCTTACTGGCTGCCACTCTGGCTCTAATGGTAGTAGCTCTGGAAGCCCTTGGTGATTTAGTTTGGTTATCTGACATATGCAACCCTTGAGTACTGTGTCCTCTATTTATACCCTTGCCCATTCTATTGGTGGTAAATGTTGTAAATTAGACGGCATGTGTATAATGGTCAAGGCTATCAGTGGAATTAATCCTGATAGTCAAGACTAAACTGGTTTTCACCCAGATCCGTTGGATCCAATGGATTTGTAATTATAATTGTATCTTGGACGTTACAATAGGATAGCTGTACTATTATATCCAGGTTGAATTGGGTTTGGGAATTACCAGCAGCTTCCATGATGGGCAGCTGCAAGCTGCAGCCACTCCAGGGTAATGTGCACCCACTCTTCTCTGTCGGATCATTCAGATCATCCTAAGATGGAAAGAACACAGATGCAAGAGCCTGATGGATATCAGAAGATCCTGTAATGTTCCTGACAATGGTGCAGGTGTTAATAACACTTCTGCATCCATCATGCAGCCAGGATGATATATAAACTTCCCTTCTTTCCAAATAAAAAACACACTTTCACATATTAAATATTGCCTTTGCTCAACTTAGTTGTTACCTAATATTGAAAGGTATAGACTACAGAGTCATTGGACCTGTATTAATTTGTGTTTAGGTCTATTGATATACTCTACCCACAAGTGACTATAGATGTTAACCCCAAAGACGTCCACAAGGCCCAATTCACAATAGGCTGGATGGGGAAATTGCTCAATCAGGAATACAAAAAAGACAACTTCCCCAAACCCAAAAATGGGGGAACTGCTGCCCAAATTTGGAATCTACCAAATTTGAAGGGGGTTGACAAGCTGCTCAGCACAACAATTAATGCATCAACTGCAGAAGTTAAATTTGGATGCATGAAAGTGCCTGAAGAAGCTCCAAATCCATGCAATGCCAAGATTAACAATTCATTGCTTGCTAAACCACTCCACTCCCAATACCAAAAGGGAATTCCAGACAACACTTAAGTGTTTGGGGTTCCCTGTCTAATGTTTTTCACTATTCATTCCCCATCAAGGATGATAGCATATAATTAATCTCAATCACTTGATGGTAGTCTGTGCTATCATTGAGTGAAATTACCCCTCAATAGTATCACATAAATCAATTTAAAGACTTACTATACAAGAGGTTAAACAGGACACTAAGCTTTGTCTGCCCTTTGTCAGTATCAGAAGATGAATCATCTAATCTTCTCAGCTGTCCTCACAACATGCCTAGGGATTGGGGGCCACCAATATAATCAACAGCATGAGCCATTCAACAATCCATCTGACAAGTACTACTACAAGGAGCCGGCGCAGCTCAACTCCTCTGAGCGGTACTCCTGGCTCACACTGGTATTGCCCCACTCCACCCAGTCTGTAGCCATATACATCTGCATATACTACGTACTCATGTATTTTGCCAGTAATTTCAGATACTATAATGTACACGCCAAAGTCTTTCAATGAATGATGATGGTCTATACAATTGTGATGGCGCTCACAGGTTTCCAAGCCACCAACTTGGTCCCTTATTTTGCTAAAGTACTTCCCTGTCAGGGATTCTTTCCCTGACTACCTGAATATTATTGACAACTTGGGCACAAACATATCCTCAAACCAACACAACCACAATTCCTTACAAGACACCAATTCAAAGACACAACACAACCAACTCAACAATCACCTTAGTTTGTTCAAATCTTTCTGGAACAAGATTCAAACCCGGGACACTATTAACGCATGTATTGTTAGTATGAGATCATCACCAACCTTTGATTTACCTTTTTATTACACCTTGATTCAATTGGTTTTTGCTTTCAAAATGCTTTTCAAATTTGAAAGTGTTAATATTAAGAGTGCAAACGTCACTTAACGCTTGGCAGCTGATTGGCTGCTTTGGATCATCTTGACAAACACAGATTTATTAGAAGAAGATGAAATTGAGGCTCTGCTCTTTAATTTACTTGATGTTCATTATGAAGACCGCTTTAATTACCAAGATCTTGTGGCTTTCCTTAATTCCATCTCTGTTAAAATTATGTTTATACTACATATACAGTCCAGAATCAATGCCCATCTATCCCAGGTATTAGTTTCAGCCATGATATTTATGCAAATTATTGGTAAATCCCTCTCATCTCCCCCATTATCCACTTAAATTGCCCAGCCTCTATTTTGAGGCTATTTAAGTGTAACAAATTTATCAAACTTAGTTGTTCCAACAATAAAGACTATCCTACTTTCTGATACTTCTACCTTTTCTGACACAACTCCATTTCTGAAGCCATAAAAGGAATCATTCTCCTATCCTGGTTTCTATGTTACTTCTTGCCAGTAGTTTTGGCCTTGGAAAATCCAACTCCTACAACTGACTGGTACAACTCCTCTCCTGATGATGCCCACCAGAAGGAATCCCTTGCCAATGGATGGTTCAAATACCTGTCTGGACATTGGGGACGTAAGTTCAACTATGGTCGCTCATTTACTTCCCCTCCTGTTGAACCAACCCTTGTTAGACCTTACGCTTCCTATACCTCTTAGTGTATTTGGTGGGCTACTATCTACTAGGGCAATTCAGTTCTATGTTTGGAAGGTTTGCCTATCTAGGACAGCTTGGGCATCTTGCAATGGTCACGGTTCCTATCAGTTTGGTCATAGCAGGATTGAATGTAGGGGCCTTGGCCCATCAGCTGGGAAGTTTATTCCCTGCAAGGTGGGTCCCTGACATTCCTCAACTGTTGGGTCTTTACATGAAATCATCAATGTAATAATGTAACATGGACAGTTGGGCCTTAAGGCGGTAGATTTCCTGCCTAAAGTACTCCAATAATGCAGGCATATGTTGTAATTGGGAATGAGGATACTCATTCAGCTGAGAGAAAATCAAAACTCCCAGTACGCACATAGTGGGAAGATACTGGGATCATTCACACTTTTGAAAATGAGCATAGCAAGTCTTTGCTACTATGTTGGGCCGGCTGGCTTTTTGATCCCTTAAGTGAATTGCTAACCTGTCTGGGTAGCCAGGCAACACAGGAAGTGGCAAGGACCAACACTTCAGAACTACACCTGCAAAGGAAAGAGCTCACTCAATTTCCAACAATAAAACTTGGTCCACATCAGCTTGGGGACAGGCAAGCTCCCTAAAAGCAGCTTCAAAGGACTGCCAGATCTGCACCAGGTCCCTTCTCTGGCTTTCGTGTTTGTCCACCAAGAAGCGCTTCCTAGGATCAACCAAATGCTGATACTGCATCACCAGGAAAATAAACTCTGCCAAAATATCTGGGCCAGCTAAAGCCACAAAAGGACTGAAACCAGTGCTTTAAATACCTTCAGCTGGATCAAGAAGAAGAGAGTGTTGTAAATGTGCTGTTTTATCAGAGTTACAAGGGGAAAAATATTTAGAAACTAGATAATATTCTTTATTGAGAGATAATGATTATATAGTTGGTGTGAATCATGGGTAACAGGAACATGATAGTGTTGATCACATGGTTGTATGGTGAAGGGGGAATCTTGATCCTGGTAATGATTCAAGTACCAAAACAAGGTATCTACCATAGGGGATCAGCATTTGTTCATGTTGTTGGATTTGGCAATTCGAGTTGACTTCTTAGTCTGGCTTCAAGTGGCCGGATAATCAAATTGCGGGTCACAACCCCACTTACTTGGAACCTTGCTGGCGGGTTGAGCCTGCTGTTTTGACACTCCCCCCCCAACTGAAGGTTGGCCTCTTCTGGGGGTAGGTTTTCAGGGAGGTTGTCAGGATCCTGGGCGCCATACTGGACTAGCTGTTGTTCTGTGGTGGGTAGGGCGGTTTTGCGTTGTTTTTGTCTTGCTTTGCAGGGTCTCAGGCAATCATGGTGGAGGATTTTGTCTTGTTTGTGCTTCCTGAGTCCTTGCATGAGGTAAGTGTTATTTTTATTTACCTTTAGGATGATTGCTGGGCCTACTTTTTTGGGTTGTAGTTTGCTTTTATCAACGTTCATGACCCAAACTTTGTCACCAACTTTGTGTCTAACTTGGATGGGGACAAAAGATTTTTGCAGACGCTTGTTTTCTTTTTCTGTCTGCTTACTGTTGGCCTCTATAATTTGAGGGTTTGAGCAAGGGGGAACTTTGCTTGGAATTTCCGGCTTGGGTCCTGTAAATGCTTGAATGATATCAGGCTGTGTGCTGTATAGAAACTCAAAAGGGCTTTTTCCAGTGGATCTGTTCACTTGAGTTTGGCACACAAGTATTGCAGTCAATAGCTGCTTATATCAGTCTTCAGGTCTTCCTGCAGTGAGCTTGGCTAAGGCTTGCACTAGGCTGCCATTTAGCCGCTCTACATGTCCATTGGCCTGTGGGTGGTATGGTGTTTCACAGTGTGTTTGACCCCATTTTTAGCAAGGTATACGTTGGTGTATTCAGAGGTTAATTCTTTCCCTCTGTCAGCTATCAGGAGTTCTGGCTTTCCAAACTTGCTGATTATTTCTCTTCCTATGAACCGCTGCACAGCATTGCCAGTGTGCGCCTTTACTGCTTGGACTACTGACCATTGTGTAGCAAAGTCTATAGTGGTGATGATGTATTTCTTATCATTGTGTTTCCCTGGAATGGGGCCAACAATGTCTAGGGCCCACACCTTGAAGGGTAGTTGTGTGTGGATGAGTAGTACTGATTTTGGTGGGGTTTTGCTTTTTGCAAATTTCTTGCACACTTCACATTGGTCTAGGACTTCTTGAACATCACAATACAGGGTTGTCCACCAGGCCTTATGTTTAATGAACTCATATAGGTTGCAGCTCTTGGTGTGTCATAGGTCTCTATGGTATTGTAGGATGGTGTCCACTTGCTGGTGTGTGGGGATATAAGGGATGGTAGTTCCATTGGACATTTTTTGGTGTAAGGTTCCATACACGTCAGCAAATAGGTGCTTGTTTTATATGACTGTTTCCTTTGTTATGTCAGTTGTGCCAGGGGGAAGCCCTTTTCTTTTTTACGTAGTACCAAGAGGGGCCAGTCTGGGTTGAGCCCATTTTCTCCTCTTGTGGCACAGACATACAGGCACAAGAGGGTGTCCGCCATGGCAAGTTCTGGTCCAGGTTTGTATTGTATGAGTATATTGAATCTTTCCAAGGGTCCCATCCAGCAAGCTTGATAGTGTGATATATTTGCTTGAGTTTTGAAGTATATGAGCAACTTGTGGTCGGTCAATGCCATGAATTCTTCCTGTTGTTCTAGATAACAACGCCATTTGACTAGGCAGTGTACAATGGCCAACAGTTCTTTGTCGTGGAAAGGGTATTAACACTTGCCATCTGTCAACTTTTGTGATTCATAGGCTACAGGCAGGAAGTCACCATTATTATTTTTGATTTGTAGTACTCCCCAATGGATGCATCTGAGGTGTCAATTTCCATTTGGTATTCCCTGTCAGGTTTGGGGTATTGTAGGATGGGAGCTGTTGTGAGTTTCTCTTTGAGACATCTAAAACAGAGGTCACGTTGGGGGTCCATACAAACTTGGATTTGGCACCAGTTATGGCGGATAAGGGGGCAGTCAAGGCGCCAAAGTCAGGTATAAAGCGGCGTACATAGGCCATCATCCCCAAGAAGGTACAGAGTTCCTACTTATCCTTGGGTGGTGGCATCTTGCAGATGGCCTGTATCTTTTGACTGTTGGATTTGATGCCGTCTTTTGAGACTATGTGTCCCAGGAAAGGCAGTTGCTTGCAGAAGAACTGGCACTTGGAGGGCTTGGCCAGCAGCTTGTGTTGTGCCAGGGTAGCAAAGACTGCCTCTAGGTCTTTGTGGTGCTGCTCTACTGAGGGTATATAGACAATGATGTTGTCTAGGTAGACTAAGGCATGCTTGCCTATGTGCAGGAAAACACCTCATTCATGAAGGTTACAAAAGTTGAGGGGGTGTTTGTCATACCAAAGTTGAGTACCACACACTTGTATGAGCCGTATTTAGTGCAGAAGGCTGTTTTTGGAATTTCTTCATCCTTAATACAAATCTGATTTTAGCCTACAGTTAGGTAAATCTTGAAGAAGACTGTGGCTTCTCCCAAGGTGTCAAAGAAATTGTCAATCAGTAAAAGTGGGTAGCAATTCTTGATGGTAACTTTGTTTATGGATGCAGTAGTCAGTTACAAGGCAGAGAGTGTCATCCTTATTTGCCATGAAGAATACAATGGCATCAAAGACAGACTGTGAGAGGCAGATAAGTCCTTTCTCTAATGCTTCTTTGAGGTAAGCACGTAGGGTGTTATCTTTGTTTGAGGTCAGCCTGTAGATAAGGCGTGCTTTGGGGACAGCCCCTTTGAGTTGGATGGAGTATTGAATGTGTTTCTCAGGGGGCATCCTGGGTAGAGCTTCCTTGAAGATTTATGGATGGCAGGCCACAATTTTGCAATCTTGAGGTGTGAAGGTATCCTGGTGATCTTTAAAGTGTATGATCTTGTACTGACAGGAGTCCCAGTTAATTGCCTTCAGGTTTTCCTTTTTGTCCAGGGTCTCTGTAATGTGCACAAAGATGTGGTTGCATAGGAGTTGATCCACTGAGTCAGGGTAGATCTGGTGATTGACATCTTCACGCTTGGTGGTCAATACCAAGGTTGTCTAGTCTACGTGAGGATTGTTATTTTGCAACCAATTCAAACCCAGTACAATGTCAAACTTTGGAAAGTCAATGACAGGACCTTGGATGATGAAGTGTAGATTCTCAAGCATAAAGGAGAAGGGGGTGGTTTCCCTTATCACAGCAATGTGTTGTTCATCAGCCAATACCATGTTTTTAATCCACAAAGGATTAGGGGCTAGCTTGAACTTGTCCACAAAGTTGCTGTTGACTAGGGTTCAATCTGCGCCCAAGTCTAGGAGTGCTGAACCTGTATAGCTGCAAAAACAGAAAGGATAGGACATCAGTTTATTGGGATTTCTGTCAATAGTGTACAGTACCAGGTCTTCTGAGGTTACTTGGATCATTGGACATTGGTCCACGTCCTTGGGTCAGTACTCATCATTGGGCAAGTCAGGAGTTGTGTGGGGAGAGCTTGGCTTGCTTAATGCTCTCCCCGGGCTTTTCCCTCATCTTGATTGCCTTGTGTGGCAGTGATACAGAAATGTGTATGATTTGAATGGCCATTGTTTCCATTCCCATGTCCGTTTGAACTTGTGGGTTTATGGTTGGTCTAATTCCTGTTGTTTCCAGGGGTGATTGAGTAGAGCGCCCGCCTGTGTGAGAGTCCTTGGGTCTCTCTTGTTTTCCAGTTTTTGCCTTGTGAAGAGTGTTGAATGTTTGTTCTGCTTTCTCTGCCTTGCAATACAGGCTCTGTAGATTGATCACCTGGTCCAGGTTCATGTGCCTCTTTACATACAATTCAGGGTGTCATAGTACATGAGGTGTGTGGCTGGGATGTCAAAGGCCATGTCAGAGGGTGCGTGTAATCTGAGTTCCTTGTAGGCGGGGGTGAGTTCCTTCACGGTGCCCGTCTGGTTTAAGTTCTTTATTTGACGTATGATCATGAGCCCTGTGTCCTTAAGCATAAATCTTGCCAAGAATTTTTGTTTAAAGGTATCCCAATTCTTCTTGGTATGTTCTTTTTGCCACTTGTTGCACCAGGTGCCAGCGTTGTGAGTAAGTCAGATGGAGATTTTGCAATCCTAAATTGCTGTGGGCATTCAATCTGGGCCAGCTTGCTCTGAGAGGACTGGATCTATGCAGAAGCATTGTCATTGTTGGCCCTGGCAAAAGGTTCCAAGGCAGAGCTTCAGAGTCTTTGAGCTACGTAGGCGGGCATGATGCTTTCAACAGGCGGCCGCGAAATAGAAGAGGGAGCCTGAAAGAGCCCTTGTGCAGACATGGCGTTGAAGGTGGATAGTGGAATCACCGTTTTCTGTTACAGGACGGAACCATCAGGTATCTTGGTACCAGGGGTGTATGGAGTCCAGTCCAGCGGGAGGCCAGACATAATTCTGTCAAGGATTTGTTAGCCACAGCAAGTACAGGCAACAGGCAGAATTTTACAAGATGTGGTAGGATAGATAACCTACATGTGCTACCAATGTTGTAACTGTGCTTTTTTAGCAGAGTTACAAGGGAAAAAATATTTAGAAACTAGATAATATTCTTTATTGAGAGATAATGATTATATAGTTGGTGTGAATCATGAGTAACAGGAACATGATAGTGTTGATCACACGGTTGGATGGTGAAGGGGGGTGGCTTGATCCTGGTAATGAGTCAAGTGCCAAAATGAGGTATCCATCATAGGGGATCAGTATTTGTTCATGTTGTTGGTTTTGGCAATTTGAGTTGACTTCTTAGTCTGGCTTTGAGTGGCCGGGTAATTGGATTGCAGGTCACAAACCCGCTTACTTGGAACCTTGCTGGAGGGTCAAGCCTGCTGTTTCAACAAGAGGCTCTTTAAACAGGGAGATCTGCTTGAGATAGCAAGTCTTGAGGAGAATAAATGGTCTCTGGCTATAGGATCTCATTCTGAAGCAAAGATTCACCAATTACATTAGACTGCAAAGAGGGCACACTTGAACTGGAAATGATAACAATTTCTTGTGAGCCAGCAGGTGTAAAGCCCCATAAAATGAGGGAGTATTCTAGCTAGGTAAGGCACCAAGTTGGAGACTTGGAATCCCGTGAGTGCTGTCAAGATGGGATAGACTGTCATCATCCATCTAAAGACTTTGGCATGTACGTTAAATTGTCCAAAATTACTGGCAAAGTATGTAAGCACGTAGAAGACAAAGGAATATATTGCTACGTGCTGGGTGGAGCAGGGCAACACCAGTGTCGGCCAGGAGTACGTCTCGGAGGAGTTGAGCTGTGCTGGCTCCTTGTAGAAGTACTTGTTGGGCGGTTTGTTGTAAGGCCCATTCTGGTGAGAGTGTTGGTGGCCCCCAATCCCAAGGCAAGCTGTGAGGACAGCAGAGAAGATTATGTGGTTCATCTTCTGATTCTGGAAAAGGGCAGACAAAGCTTAGTGTCTTAACTTTCTGTAGTGTAAAAGTTTTTGGTATTGATTTATGTGATACTATTGAAGGTTAGTTTCACTCAATGATAGCACAAACTACCATCAAGTGATTGAGATTTATTATATACTGTCATCCTTAGTGGGGCATGAATAGTACAAAGCATTGGACAGGGGACCCCAAACACTTGGTGTTGTCTGGAATTCCCTTTTGGGAGTGGAATGGGAGTAGTTTGGCAAGCAATGAATTGTTATCCTTGGCATGGCATGGAATTGGAGTATCTTCAGGCACAGTAATGCATTTCAATTCAGCTTTTGCAGCTGATGCATTATTTGTAATACTGGACTGCTTGTCAGCCCCCTCCAGATTTGGTAGATTCCAAATTTGGGCAGCAGTTCCCCCTCCATTTGGGTTTGGGGAAATTACCTTTTCAGGATTCCCCTTTTGGCAATTTCCCCATTTGGCGGGTGGTGTGGGGGCTGGCTGGCTGGCTGGCGGGAGAGGGCTGGCGGGGGCTGGCTGGCTGGCGTGCGCGGGCAAGCCGCCAGGCCCGGCGTGCAGCCTGCAGACGGGGTATAAAACCCGTCCAAATTAAAAAAATTATTTTTAATTCCTGTTCTAAAGCCTCGGCTTTCTGCAGCAGTTTCCCCAATAAGGGGGAACTGCTGCCTTTTTTATCTTGTTTGTTATACTGCAGTGTGCACAAAAAAACTTCCTGAACGCCAGTGTTGTCAGGAATATTTCTGACAGCAGGCCTCAAGAGAGGGGGAGGGTCAGTAACTGAAACCTCCAGGCCAGTAGGCTGCACATTATTTGATTGAATAATGGAAGATGCCTCTGTATCAGTGACAAAATACTCAGTAAAAAGATATGGAGCCCAAACCTGAGCAATCAAGTACTTGCAGTACTCACAGGGATATTTTCTCCACCTCTGCTTTCCTTCCTCATCAAGGTTATTATAATACTTTTCATACTCAGTTTGAGCAGATGAGTCAGACATAACAGATGAAGAAGAAGCTACAATATGATCCCTTATATTTAATCAAGCAGTGGAACATGCCAGGGCTTTGGAATATTGACTAATTAACATATTTAACCAATTAACACAGGCCAGCAGTTAATTGCTCTTAGAAATGGTTTCAACAAAAAAACATGGGTGTGCAAGCCACGAGGTCTGTGAATTGATAGTCAAATCACATTCTTGTTGTAACTGTGCTGTTTTAGCAGAGTTACAAGGGGAAAATTATTTAGAAACTAGATAATAATCTTTATTGAGAGATAGTGATTATATAGTCATTGTGAATCAAGGATAACAGGAACATGATTGTGTTGATCACACAGCTGGATGGTGAAGGGGGTGGCTTGATCCTGGTAATGAGTCAAGCGCCAAAACAAGGTATCCACCATAAAAAATCATCATCTTTTCATGTTGTTGGTTTTGGCAATTCAAGTTGACTTCCTAGTTTGTCTCCAATTCACTGGGAAGTCAGTTTTGGGTCACAAACCTGCTTAATTGGAACCTTGCTGGCAGGTTGAGCCTGCTGTTTTGACACACACCCCCTGACTGAAGGTTGGCCTCCTCTGGGGGTAGGTTATCAGGGAGGTTGTCAAGAGCCTGGGCGCTGTACTGGACTAATTGTTGTTCTGTGGCAGTCAGGGCGGTTTTTCATTGCTTTTGTCTTGCTTTTCAGGGTCTCAGGCAATCATGGTGTAGGGTCTTGTCTTGTTTGTGCTTCCCCAGTCCTTGCACAAGGTAAGTGTTATTATTGTTTACCTTTAGAATGATTGCTGGACCTACTTTCTTGGGTTGTAGTTTGCTTTTATCAATGTTCATGACTCAAACTTTGTTCCCAACTTCATTTCTATCTCAGATGGGGACAAATATTTTTTGCAGACATTCATTTACCTTTTCTGTTTGCTTTCTGTTGGCCTCTATAACTTGAGGGTCTGAGCGCGGGGGGACTTTACTTGGGATTTCCTGTTTGGGTCCTGTTAATGCTTGGGTGATATTTGGCTATGTGCTGTATACCAACTCAAAAGGGCTTTTTCTGGTGGATCTGTTCACTTGGGTTTGGCACACAAGTAGTACAGAAGATAGCTGATTGTACCAGTCTTCAGGTCTCCCAGCAGTGAGCTGGGCTAAGGCTTGCATGAGGCTGCTATTTAGCCGCTCTACACGTCCATTGGCCTGTGGGTGGTATGGTGTTGTCATGGTATGTTTGACCCCATTTTTAACAAGGTATATGTTGGTGTTTTTGGAGGTCAATTCTTTCCCTCCATCAATTATCAGGAGTTCTGGCTTTACAAACTTGCTGATTATCTCTTTTCCATTAAATTGCTGTACGTCATTGCCAGTGTGTGCCCTCACTTCTTGGGCTACTGGCCATCTTGTAGCAAAGTCTGGCGGTGATGATGTATTTCTTATCATTGTGTTTCCCTGGCATGGGGCCAACAACGTTGAGGGCCCATACCTTGAAGGGTAGTTGTGTGTGGATGGGTAGTACTGACTTTGGAGGGATTTTGCTTTTGGTAAACTTTTTGCATACCTCACATTGGTCTAAGACTTCCTGAACGTCTCAATATAAGGTTTTCCACCAGGCCTTGTGCTTAAGGAACTCATAAAGGTTTCAACTCTTGATATGTCCAAGGTCTCTGTGATAGTGTAGGATGATGTCTACTCACTGGTGTATAGGAATATAGGGAATGATAATACCGTCAGACATTTTTCTGTGCAGGGTCCTGTACACGTCAGCAAATAGGTGTTTATTTTTTATAACTGTTTCCTTTGTTATATTGGTTGTACCAGGGGGAAACCCTTGTCCTTTGCTTGTAGTACCAAGAGAGGCCAGTCTGGGTTGAGCCCATTTTTCCCTCTCATGGCAAGGACGTATAGGCGTGAGAGGGTGTCTGCCATGGCAAGCTCGGGACCAGGTTTGTACTGTATGAGCATATTGAATCTCTCCAAGAGCTCCATCCAGCAGGCTTGGCAGCGAGATAGATTTGCTTGGGTTTTGAAATATATGAGCAACTTGTGGTCAGTTAATGCTGTGAAATCTTTCTGCTGTTCCAGATAACAACGCCATTTGACTAGACAGTGCACAATGGCCAGTATTTCCTTGTTGTGGATAGGGTATCAGCACTTGCCATCTGTCAACCTTTGTGATTCATAAGCTACAGGCAGAAAGTCACCATCATTATTTTTGATTTTTAGTACTCCCCAATGGATGCATCTGAGACGTCAATTTCCATTTGGTATTCCTCATCACGTTTGGGGTATTGCAGGATAGGAGCTGTCATGAGTTTCTCCTTGAGGCGTCTAAAACAGAGGTCACATTGGGGGGTCCACACAAACTTGGATTTGGCGCCTGTTATGGCAAATAAGGGGGCAGTCAAAATGCCACAGTCAGGTATGAAGCAGCGTACATAGGCTACCATCCCCAAGAAGGTGCAGAGTTCTGACTTATTCTTGGGTGGCGGCATCTTGCATATGGCCTGTATCTTTTGACTGTTGGGTTTGATGCCGTCTTTTGAGACTATGTGTCACAGGAAGGATAATTGCTCGTGGAAGTATGGCACTTGGAGGGCTTGGTCAACAGTTTGTGTTGTGCCAGGGTAGCAAATACTTCATCTAGGTCCTTGTGGTACTTTTCCGCCAAGAGGCTGTAGAAAATGATGTTGTCTAGGTAGACTAGAGCATGTTTGCCTATGTGTGGTGTAAACACTTCATTCATGAAGATCACAAAGGTGGAAGGGGCGTTTGTCATGCCAAAGTTGAGCACCACACATTTGTATGAGCTGTATTTAGTGTAGAAGGCTGTTTTGGGGATGTCTTTCTCCTTAATACAAATCTGGTTGTAGCCTGCGGTTAGATCAATCTTGGGGAAGACTTTGCCTCCTCCCAAGGCGTCAAAGAGATTGTCAATTAGTGGTAGTGGATAACAAATCTTGATGGTAACTTCATTTAGGGCTTGGTAGTCTGTGACCAGACGTAAGGTACCGGCCTTCTTGGCCATGAAGAATATGGCGGCCCCAAAAGGAGACTGTGAGGGGTGGATAAGTCCTTTCTCTAACACCTCCTTGAGGTAAGCGCGTAGGGCTTTGTCTTTGTTTGGAGTCATCCTGTAGATAGGGCATTCTTTGGGAACAGCCCCTTTGAGTTGGATGAAGTATTGAATGTGTTTCTCAAGGGGCATCCTGGGTAGAGCTTCCTTAAAGATTTCTGGATGGTGGGCCACAATTTTGTCATCCTGAGGTGTGGAGGTATCCTGGTGATCCTTGAAATGTATGATCTCGTACTGGCAGGAGTCCCAGTCAATTGCCTTCAGGTTTTTCTTTTGTCCAGTGTATCTGTGATGCGCACAAAGACGTGATGCGTAGGAGTTGATCCACTGAGTCAGGGTAGATCTGGTGGTTGACCCCTTTGCGCTTGATGGTCAGCACTGAGGTCGCCCAGTCTACGTGAGGATTGTTCTTTTGTAACCATTCTAACCCCAGTACAATGTCAAACCTTGGGAAGTCAATGACGGGACCTTGAATGGTGGAGTGTAGATTCTCAAGCATGACGGAGAAGGTGGCAGTTTCCCTTGTCACAGCAATGTGGTGTTCATCAGCTAGGACCACGTTTTTAATCCGCAAAGGATTGGTGGCTAGCTTGAACTTATCTACAAAGCTGCTGTTAACTAGGGTTTGATCAGCACCCAAATCCAGGAGTGCTGAGCCTGTGTAACTGCAAAAACAGAAAGGATAGGACATCAGTTTATTGGGATGTCTGTCAATAGTGTACAGTACCAGGTCTTCTGAGGATACTTGGATAATTGGACATTGGTCCACATCCTTGGGTCATTACTCATCATTGGGCAAGTCAGGAGTTGTGTGGGGAGAGCTTGGCTTGCTTAATGCTCTCCCTGGGCTTTTTCCTTATCTTGATTGCCTTGTGTGGCAGTGATACGGAAATGGGTATGATTTGACTGGCCATTGTTTCCATTTCCATGCTTGTTTGAGCTTGTGGGTTTATGGTTAGTGGTATTCCCGTTGTTTCCAGGGGGTAATTGAGTAGAGCGCCCGCCTGTGTGAGAATTCTTGGGTCTCTCTCATTTTCCAGTTTGTGCCTTATGAAGAGCGTTGGAGGTTTGTTCCGCTTTCTCTGCTTCCCAGTACATACTTTGTAAGTTGGTCACTTGATACAGGTTCATGTGTCTAATTACATGCAACTTGAGGGCGTTGTAGTACATGAGGTGTGTGGCTGGGATGTCAAAGGCTATGTCAGAGGGTGCGCGTAATTGGAGTTCCTTGTAGGTGCAGATGAGTTTCTTTACAGTGCCTGTCTGGGTTAAGTTTTTTACTTGGTGTATGATCATGAGCGCCGTGCCCTTGAGCATGAATCTTGCCAAGAAGTCTTTCTTAAAGGTATCCCAGTTCTTGTTGGTGTTTTCTTTGTGTCACTTGTCACACCAGGTGCCAGTGTCGTGGGTCAAGTGGATGGAGATTTCCGCAATCCAAAATTGCTGCGGGCATTTCATCTGGGCCAGCTTGCTCTGGGTGGACTGAAGCCATGCGGCAGCGTTGTTGTCATTGGCCCTGGCAAAAGGTTCCAAGGTAGCGCTCTGCAGTCTTTGGGCTATGTAGGCAGGTATGATGCTTTTAACGGTTGGCCGCGGGATAGAAGAGGGAGCCTGAAAGAGCCCTTGTGCAGACATGGCGTTGAAGGTGGATCTGGGCAAGTCCTAGCGACGTCCCTCATTTCCCAATAACCAATTTCAAAATAAAATATGGTTCTTTAAAAAAATGGCGTTGAAGGTGGATAGTGAAATCACCATGTTCTGGTACAGGACAAAGTTATTGGGTATCTTGGTACCAGGGGTGTACAGGGTCCAGTCCAGCGGGAGGCCAGACATAATTCTGTCAAGGATTTGTTGGCCGCAGCGTGTGCAGGAAACTGGCAGAATTTTTCAAGATAAGGTAGGATGGATAACCTACCTGTGCTACCAATGTTGTAACTGTGCTGTTTTAGCAGAGTTACAAGGGAAAAAATATTTAGAAACTAGATAATATTCTTTATTGAGAGATAATGATTATATAGTTGGTGTGAATCATTAGTAACAGGAACATGATTGTGTTAATCACACAGCTGGATGATGAAGGGGGTTGTGAGAGAGAGGGGCTAAACTAACTAAGTTTGGCTCCCATCCCAGTGGAATAAACCACCAGGATGCTGCCCAATGAAACACTGGGACAGCCTCTCTAAGAGGGGACCAAAGGAAAGACACCAGAGACAATTGGGGAAGATAACTGTTCAGCCCCATCAACGCAAGTCCAGCGAGCAACCACAAAGCCCTAGAGGGAGCGGGAGTTGGGGGTACCAGCATTTGCAAGGGACTAGACTTGCTACCCTCCGGCAAAGGCGGGGTGAGAGAGAGCAGTTCCTCTACACCAGGGACAAACAAAGTGGGATTAACTGCAGACAGGTCTAGGTTGTTGCAGGCCAAACTCTTCACCAACATCTCACCCAAGTAAAAGAAAGAGGCAGGCAAGAGCAAGAGACTAGAGAGATTGTCCCCAATTATACGCGCAGAGAATGATAGGCAAGACCAGAGGTCAGGAGAGCTCAACCACAAAAGCAACAAAAAAGGAGACAGGGAAAAAACCACAAATTTAATGATGGGAAAGATCATTTTTAAAAACCCCACAAAATTTGGAGTCCTGTGGTAGTATTTTTGCAGGTCTTATGATTAAACAAGTAGCCAACTAGGGTGGTTTTATGGCAGGCAAGGTCTAAAACTAAGAAAGGGGGTCACCAGGTCTTGTGGGTGATCTTGAACACCTTTATCAGCAACGGCGCCAAAAACAAACTCAAAATCAAGTAAAATAACTAAAATCAGTAAATTCAAGTAAGTTTTTATAATAACTATCAACTTAAAATCAAGGTTTGAATCAGGTTTTGAAAAGCAAGTGTGAATAAAGTAACAGCTATACACTGGGACTTCAAATTTAACAATCAAGAAGGCCAGCGGGTTCAAACAGAGCCGCATAAAGGTAAGATAAAAATTGAATCTACTAACACTTTGGTTACAATTAAAGGCAAACTCGGAGAAGGAGTTTTCACTATAGTGAAGCAACTAAAAGTAAGGGTAAACTTCAGGTTTAATGATGCGTAAAAATCAACAAGCAAGGGACTGAAAGTCCCCTTACTGAATTAAGAGGGAAGAGTAGAGTCTTTTGCATCACATGACAGGATGACCAGGCATGATTGGCTGACAGAGAATTTTTGTCAATCCAGACCAGGGGGCTGGAAGGTTTTGGACTAATTTCTGCAGCTACATCTGATTGGCCAGAGGTGGTCCCAAGTTTTTGTGAATTGTTTAACTTCATGGGCACCAATGTGAGGCTGCTTGATTGGCTACTTCTGATGGTTTTCAATAATGGTTGACACCAAGCCAGTAAATAGTCTAAATCTACCAGGGTTTCTTCCAAGGAAGGAACAGTGGAGGCTGGGGAACTCACGGGATATGCCAATACAAATCTTTTGTCCACAGTGTGGGCTAAATCTTCAAGCGAGTTGAGTGGTTTAGCTGGATTTTGAGTGGATTTCTTTGTACGACGGGAAAAAACATTTCTATCCAAGGCCAAAGGGGGCAGTGAATTTACAGGGGTGGCTTGATCCTGGTAATGAGTCAAGCACCAAAACAAGGTATCCACCATAAAGGATCATCATCTGTTCATGCTGTTGGTTTTGGCAATTCAAGTTGACTTCCTAGTCTGGCTTTGAGTGGCCGGGTAATTGGATTGTGGGTCACAAACCCGCTTGTTTGAAACCTTGCTGGTGGATCAAGTCTGCTGTTTTGACATTCTGGCATCAACAAATTCATGCATTGCAATCAATGAATAGAACATGCAATTACTGCACATTAATTAGTTTTCTTTATCAAGCACCTCAAACATGTTTCTAATAATAATTAATATTATAAACTTTAATTATATCCTGGAACAAGATAGCCATCATATGAACCATCATCTGCATTACGTCTAGAAGAGCCCACTATGAATTAGGCTGCCAGGCCAAACACTCTAAGATAAAATGCCATGAGCCTATTGTATTATAGTAGCTATGATTAAGTGAAACAATCATCTTCGTGAAATATTAGCCAACCACTGGCTAGCTAGCCCTGGAAGTGGTCCAGGTAGACAGCTATTCCACTCAGGTTGAGGGATAGTTGTACAGCATGTCTAGACCAAATACAGAAGCTGTGAAAGTTGTTAAGCAAGATTTCTTCACAAACCACACATACCCAAGGTTGGGCCCACCAGGAAGACCTAAATATCAGTTGTCTAATAAAGAATTGATATTCTGAATCCTTTCCCTAGTTTGATTCTAATTAAGTGGAGAGCAAAAGATCATACTGTTGCCATACGGTATTAATTCATATAGTAAAATATAGCAACACAGCTTATGAACCTTTATCCAGAAGTAGGAATAACATCCCAGATTCTTTGGGAAATGGGCCCTGTCAGACTTGCTACTTCTTAATATAACAAAATATTCTGGGCCACAGGTTACACCAAAGTCACAGGTTCTCCTGTACTTTTCTAATGTTAGAAGACTTAGGATATCATCTGGTGGATGATAAAATACCAGAGTCCGCAGATTTCTGATAGCTGGCTTCTATTATCAATCCTGATACCTAATCTAGTTCTACCTAATTTTATGGATATTGTTTAAGATTCAATTCATCATTAATTGCTAACTGGTTCGTTTTCAGTAGGTTGCTGGGGCTTAGATTTTATTTACATTTTTCTATGAAGTCAACTGGAACAAACTTAATTCTGGATGATGCCTTCCTCACAAGGTTTATTGGTGAAAGCTATCATCTCAAGCTTCGATACGGATTCCTACAAGCTTCTATTGGTTGGGCTTGAACTGAAAACAGATTGGGTGAAAAATAATTGGATTCAGGGATGAGTTGGTTTGATCTGCTGGAGGATCTAGATTGATGAGTCATGATTTTAATTGAAACTTGTACTTTTTAAGGGGCGTGGCTAAGCTTCAGTTCGACTCCTTGTTTTAACTTGAATGGTGGGTTTTTAAAAATCTATTTCATAAAGCAGCTTAAAAGCCTGGCTTAACATCCTTGCTTTTTATTGGGTGGTTTAAATGTGGGGAATAGTGGATGCTGCTTCTTGTCAATGATTTGGGGAGATAGCTTTAAACCAATAGAAGTGCCTGTTGCTTTGCTTAATTTTTGTTAGGTCGCTAAAGCTGATTGGCTGGAGTAGAAGCCAACAAAGAGCTGCTTGAGCCGATCTGATTCTTGTTGGGGCTATAGCATGGTTATATCTGATTATAAAAACTTGTACTTCGAAGTTGAGTTATCTATTTATAAAGGAGGGGCAGCAGTATTGCTTGGCTCAGATAATCATGAGAATGATGGGTTCCTGATCCCCAGCCAGATTAAAATTCTAAATAAAATGCATTTTTGAATCAGAAGCTCTAAGCAGGGCTCGGATGTGCGGATTGAATCCGAGAGCTGCACTGATTCTTTTGCGCTTAGGTCGTTTTACCTCTTTGATTTGGAAAATATCACTCACCAGGAAATTCTGAGTTTCAGAACTCATCTGATTATCAAGCTCACCTCAACATTTAGTAATGGTATAGAATTAGGGATGCTTCGGCTCAGCCCCGCTAGCTTCCGGCTCCAGACCGCTACAGCCAAAGCGGAGTTATGTAATATTTAAAGTACTAGGTGGTTGCCCCGTCCAAGGACAGATAAAGTTGAATTTAATAAATCAGAAATATATTTTATTGTATTTTTAGGCTAGGATTCCTTATCAGCTGTTTATTTAAATTTCTTATTTAAAAATACTTTCTTAAATTTAATTTAATTTATTTAAAATTAAATTGCTTATTCCAAGTATAAATAAAAAATAAACCATAAATAAGTAGAGTATCACTATTAAGTTTAGTAAAGCTAAAATGATAATTTTAAGATTTAATATTTTATTTTCTAAATCTTTTCAAATGTAGAACTGATATGTACCTTTAAAATAAGCTATTAAATATTAATATTGAATTAGCATTCACAGAGATATATTGTTATTAGTTTTACATGTTCTTAGAGTGAATTTAGATAAATTGAATTGAGTCTATGCCTTTGATTATGACATGAGCCCAATTCCAGTACTTAACCATATATCTGAGCATCTAGAGCTATCATGTTTGATACCATTTTTAACAGAATTATCTGAAAAACACATCTAGGTACTTTAAATTTTATGAAAATCATTTTAATGAGTCTTAATATTAGTATTGCAGCTTACTTCACTGGCATCATTATTTGCATAATGGAATAGTAAGCAAGATTAACTCTGAAACAATATGCAACTACTTGGATCAAATGATGCATTTAAGTCAAATATTATATTATTTCTATTTGAAAATAAATAATTTGAAATGTAAAAGCCAACCATCTCTTACTTAAACTGATATTTATATATATATAATTTGAACTGTATCACTTTAATTTTGACCAAGCTCTCTTTTCATTAGGCAATTTATTCCTCAAAAAGAAGTTTAAACATCCAATCATATAAAAGTATCTTAAGCAATCTGGTGTTCCCTTTCTAATTTTAATTCACACATTCTAAAGTTGAATAAGCTACACAGATAAGCCACTTTAGAATGGTTGTAATAGTTAAATCAAGATTTAAAATAAAGAAATTAAATATAAATTTATGAAAGTCTGAGTGGCTCATATTATTATTTTACATAATTTAGACCACACTCTACTGAATTCAACCTTCATACTTTCAAAGGTGTATTTAAGAGATTGTATGTAGAATGTGAACATGAACAGCAATTGTGCAAACACAGTGTCACAAAACATTTTTTTGGGTGTTTTGGATTGGTTCTCAAAACAATTTGAGTTAATTTGTGCTGCAACTTTTAGAGTAGGTCACAATTTGTGCCTCACTCCATTGTGTAGATCACAAAATATAAAATAAAGGCGGTTTTCAAATATGAAACAGATGATTTCATTTTGTGAAGGGGCACATGATGTAAAATTAGAATAGCTCTCAAGGATGAAACAGATGATGTCATTTTGTGCAAGGCACAGGATGTAAAATTAGAGCAAGCTCAGTTGTGAGACTTTATTTTTTAAATTCAATTTATTAAAGCTTTACTTGCCATTACCTCACAATAATAGATTTGATCATACCACAGTTTGTTTTAGATAATTATATTAAAACAATATTGAAATATTTATAAACATCTACTTCAATCAAAAGAAATATGTTGCATACTTATGATTGGACACAACACAAAACCACATGAGACTGTGCTTGGTCACATCACAATAATGCAGATTTATTTTGTGGCTTTTGGAGCAGGTCACAAAATGTAGCAGTTGAAATTGTGTACTGCCCCCTAAAACACAAAACAAATCTGCATGAATTCTCATGTGACATGAAGATCACAAAATGAATTGTGCCAACTGACAAAGTCACAACCAATTGTGTAGATTTTGGTGTCTGTCCCAACCCTAATTGTATGTAAGAATGAGCCAAATCAAGCTTTTGGCTTGGGCATCAACTTTAAATGTGAGCATTATCAACAAAGCAATTCAGTCAAATCCCTTGCAACTTGAGCCCACTCGAGGCGATTTTATATCCAGACAGACAGACTCGTATTTATTTATATAAGTTAAATCAAATATTTGAATCGAGAGACCCGTATCTGGAAGCTAGTCGGACTGCTCGGAGCTTGGCCGAAGCAGTTCTACATGCATATCGCACCCATCACAGCTGGAATATGTTTGTAGTAAAATATATTAACTTTTGAATCAAATGGCATCGGAAGGTCATAAAAAGTCCAACTCATTTGTGCCGGAATTATTTGCCATAGCAATGGGCAGCTTATGTCCATCAGATTTCACATAAAGAGCAAGGGCCTATCTGAAAGCATAAAACCCTATCTACTTTTTACTGCTACCTATTGATGTTATTTTCTCGCCAGTCTTTGTTGGGCTATGCTTCCCTACTTCTAGTTGGCTTTGTAAACGCCTCTTTTTTTGACACTTGTAAAGTTCTAAATGCTAACGTCTCCCTCCAAGACTGCTCTACAACTCACAAGTACTTGTCTGTCCATAAAGTGTCACTAGAGCCCAAACCTCAAAGAGGAGTTGTGAGTTTCTTTACAGTTGAAGGGGAAGCCTTCCAAGAAATCAATAGTTCAGCAACGGTTAATGTTATTTTAAAACTTGGGTTTATACCTGTCCTTACTCTTACAGACAATTTTTGCAACAGTGTGAGTGGCTTTGGGGTTGAATGTCCTATCAAAAAAGGAAGATTCATTCGCAAAGGAAAGTTCAAAATTCCAAAAGACGCCCCATTTGTAAGTTTTTACCACGCCGAAACCAGCTAACTTCCCTTCAGCCGTCGCTCGACATTGATGTCCAGCTTTTGGACAATGGCAAAACTCTCGCTACCTATAAGCTTGATGTAGCAATTTAGCTAACCAGCTTCTGCTATTGCTTCATTTTTTCTTTCCCCAAGAATGCCTTAGCATGAATATTCTTAACCGCTTTTTCGCGCAAAATTCAGCTTTTTAGTGCTCAATTAAATGTGCCGCGAATATTTATTAGGCTTGTTATCGGCCTTTTGATTTGCTATTATCTTCTGTTACTAAAGTACGCTCTTTAACTTTGCTTGTAACTATGTAAGAAAATACTTTTTTAAATTTGAGGATGTTTCTCTTTCTATGCTCCGTTAGCTAAATTATGAAGCTTTTTAAATAACTTAGTTCAACTAAGATTGTCATTTATAAAATTTTATCCTGCATTTTGAAAGATATGGAAGCTTTGATGAAAAGGGATTAGCTCTTAGTACAACAGATTTTTTCTTTTTCTAAATTGCTCTTATCAGTCTCTTTTAAACACTTTTATATTTCACTTCATTGCGTTTGAGAGTCATGTTACTTCAAAGCAAAGACTTACGTGGGTTGGATGGTAACTTATTTATATTGTGATGTAATCTCTTTAAGGGAAAACAATTGCCAGTCGATCAAAGGCGATCGGATGATAAGGCCAGCTGGGTCTATTTCGCGATCTATTCCAGAGCTGATTAGGGCATCTGTACTTTCAACAGAACTCTTGTCGGTTTAGTAATTTTTTTATCCCGAGTTTCAATACAGTAAGTAACAATGATAAAGTTGGCCAACCATACTCAATGTTAAAGAGTTTACGTCCTTTGGTATTTACGAGATTGAGGCGGCTACAATAAGTTTCTACAGAAGAATTATTGTTTGGTACCCTTTTCCTTTTTGCAGCCATGCCACTGTGGCTGGGGATACATCAAGTAGGTGTCTAGAATAGGGACGGGTGCCAAAATCGTCACAATTTGTGTTGTGATCAAGCTTCACGCGTCACAATCTGTTTTGTGACTTCAGCAGTTGGTCACAAATCATTTTGTGGCCTTCATGCCACATCACAATTCATGCTGATTTGTTTTGTGACCTGCTCCTAAACCACAAAACAAATCTGCATGAACTGTGATGTGACTAAGCACAATCCTATCTTGTTTTCTGTTGTGTCCAATCAGGTATGAAAATTATTCCTTTCAATTGAAATAGATATTTATCATTTTTTTAATTAGTATTTTACTATAATTATCTAAAGCAAACTATGGTTCAATCAAAACTATCATTGTGAGATAATGACAGATAAAGCTTGTAATAAATTTTAGTTAAAAAATAAAATCTGAACTGAACTTGCTCTAATTTTATATCCTGCACCTTGCACAAAATGAAATCATATATATCATCCTTGGAAACTTTCTTCCTTTTGTTTTTTGGCCTATACAATAAAGTGAGGCAAAAATTGTGACCTACTTTAAAAGCTGCAGCATAAATCCATCCAGATTATTTTGTGACCTAATCTAAAACCTTCTTAAAAACAGTTTTATGACTGATCACATAATTGCTGTGACTGTCCCAATCCTATAGGTGTCACATAAAAGCTAAACCTGCTTCACCTAGCAAGTTTATAATGCTGCTGGGCAAACAGCTCATCTTCTAGGTTTGAAAAGGTTTACACTTGACAAGATTATTGTCATGTTAGACTATTTAGTATTATGGCATAAAACCTCTATACCCTTTATTTAAATGCTCACCCTATAACTATTGGCTTAAGCTGTTTGATTCTAGACACAAATTCTTTAGGACCATATCCACCTCCATGCTAGCATAAGCCAATAACCACATTCCCACTGATTTGACATATGAATCTATAAGCTATCTTCAATGAATAACTGCAATCAAAGGAAACCCAAGGAATATAGATGATATAGTCCCACAGAAAGTGCAATCTTACATGTTTAGCTAATTAGATACTAGTGGTCACCTGATCTCTTAGTAAATATCTAGCGTTGCACTCAGGTGTCAGTTTTAATGGCATTTAAGCCTGAATTTATATAGACCCATAAAATAAGACTTCTAATACTTTATCACACCACAGATAACTGCTATAGCTTGGCTAGATAACTTATCCAAAACTTAGAAACTGATGCTCAGCCTGCACCATTATTTATTTTAAGCCAATCAAATTGTCTATTGTCTGTCTAAAGGATCAAGTAATCTTAGCTCACACCTCCAAGCCAATACATTAGTTTTTTTGTTAATTATTCTACAAAGAATTGAGTTGTGAGCCATTGTGAGACTTTTCAAGCCAGAATAAGACATCCTCTCTTTTGGTCATCCACTATACATTCTGAACATTAGTAGTACCTTTTTGTATCTTTCTATACTCTCAAAAATATAGTTATAACAGCAGCAGTTCTCTATACTGGTTTAGCACCACTTTTTATAGAAAAATATACAGTGAAAATCAGAACCATCTAAAAAACATCTTATTAAGTGTAAGTTTCAGTATACTGGGTAATAAGATACTAATATTATTTTCAAGTGAAATTTATTAGAATGAGAGCAAATGTATCTATGCATTAGCTTAGCAGATATCAACTAGTGAGAAAGGCCTAAATTTGTTGATATATAATTGTGATAGGCTGATTATAACATATTTTCTTTCTAGTCTAGATACTGGCTGGCATGAAAGAGACTTGGCTCTGTATACCAGCCTATTGTCAGGAAGAGATATCACCCTGCTGAATTTTCAGATCTCATATTGCATAAGCACAACAGGAACAAGGAAAGCCATAATAAAGCTGTTTAAGCTTGGCCTTGATTATGTCACAACATCTGCAATTACTTTCTCTCAGGAAATTAATTAACCCAATTAACTTCCCAAATAATTCCCTGGTTAATCATTAAGTAAGTGGCGCTCTTATCATTCACTCATCTATTATGATGATCAAACATTTCAAGTCCTAAGTGGAACATTACTTGGACAATCCCCATGATTGCTGATGCAATTGAACCAATTAGAGTTCAGTATTTGATTTAAGAAGACAACAGTCCAATAGAAATGACTGGAATAAATAAAATAAAGTATTGATTATTGTAGAATATTGTGATTAATATACTATATGGGAAAAGCCACAAGGGGGTGGCATAGTGGCATGTTTCATGTAGGGTTCAAAGCTGAGGAATAACTTGTGCGGGAATCAGCAGGTCAAATTGGTAGCACTCCTAATTAGAAGAAAGTGCCCGCAGTTTGATATTGTCATTAGATTGGTTCATGTTGTTAGATATGTCAAGAGGCAACTCATTGAGCGCCACCTGTGTATTGTAAGATACATTGGCAGGCAAGTCTGAAAACTTGGATGCAACACCCTTCCTTGCCCCCTGTTTGTTGTCAGACACCAGGATTGGAGTCTGCAAAAGATCTGGAAAGGTCCACACAAACAACTTTTGTGTGAGAATGGCGCAGCAGGGGTGCAAGCAATTGTGGTGAAGCTTCTTGGTGTTTCCTTGACCATCTTCAAGTTGATAGGTGTGGTTGTCATAGACTGCAGCTATCTTGAAGGGCTCCAAGTGATTGGGCTCTAATTTGGCTGAATTGGGGTTAAGGGTGTAGACAGGGCCACCTACAGCGTATCTTGCCTTGAGGTGTTTTGTCCCTCTCTCAATTCACTTGTGTTCAACTTCTCGGGCTTTGGCAAACCACTGGCTCAGGGAAGGAGCCGTTAACAAAAGGGTTTTCCGGGAACTGTGTATTGTAATTTCCCTTGTTCTACTCCCATCAATCTGTCAGGCGTCCCAAAGACCAGGGTGCTGGGGCTGAACCCTGTGCCCCTATTGATTCTTGCTCGTAGGATAAGTAGAGCTGTAGGCAGGTGTTCAGTCCATGCGGTGTTGGGATGCTCTTGTGAGAGCTTGGCAATCAGTTGAACCAGTGAGGCATTTTATTGTTCTACGCGCCCATTGGCTTGCAGATGGTAGGAGGCCATAAATATATGTTAGAGTGCGTTCTTGGCGCAGTATGCCTTCATGACATGCCCGACAAGTTTGGGGCCGCCATCTGTGATGAGACATTTGGGTCACCCAAAGCGGGCCACAATTTCTTTGCCAATAAAGCGGGTGATGGTGGTGGTGGTGGTGTGGTTAGTTGTTGCCCAGGCCACTGGTCAGCAAGTGAAGTAGTCAATGGCAGTGATAATGTACTTCTTCCCCAGTCTGTCTTTGGGGAGTGGCCACACAATGTCAAGAGCCCACTGCTTGAAGGGTTCCATGACCTTGATGGGCAGGACAGACTTGGGGGGTGCAGGTTTGGACTTATTCTTTTTGCACAGCACGCACGTTTTGAGGAGATCCAAGATGTCTTGACGCATGCGCGGCCATCAAACCTTTTGTTTAATGATCTCAAAGAGGTTACGCCCTCTGATGTGACCCAGGGTTTGGTGGTAGTGTAATATTGTGTCACCTTATTGTGTGATGGGAATGTAAGGTGTCTTCTCACCTGTCTCTGCCCGACAGCAGACGTTACCAGCATTGATGGTGAACTGACTTTTGTTGTCCTTCAATTTGGAGATGATTACCAAGTTAAGGCCTTTGTAGCGAGTTGCCTCAGGACAGAGGTAGAGAATGGGCTAATCTGGGTCCAAACCATTGTCCCCAGTGATGGACACTACATAGAGTTGTGAGAGTGTGTCAGCTGTGACAAGTTCCTTCCCAGGCTTGTACTTGATGCGCAACTGGTAAGGGGATAGATGCTCAACCCAACCTGCTTGGCAGCAATCAAGTGGGACTGCGTGTTTAAGTACTGGAGTGACTTGTGGTTCGTCAGAACACGGGATGGGAAGGTAGCACCTTCCAGGTAACAGCGCCACTTCTCAACGCAGTGCACAATTGCTGCCAATTCTTTATCATGAATGGGATAGCGTTGTTCCAAGTCAGTAAGTTTCCTGGATTCATATACCACGGGGAGGAAGACGCCATTGTCAGTTTCTACCCTTAGCACACCCCCTATGGCCCTTTCAGAGGCATTGGTCTTGAGTTTGTACTGACGGTTTTGATTGGTAACTGCAGTACTGGTGCTGGTTGTGAGTCTTTGCTTCAACATCTCAAAGGCTCAATTTCTGACAGGGGTCTAATGAAAGCACTGTTTGGTGTTGAGGAGCTCAATGAGAGGTGCAATTAGTTCCCCACAATTGGGAATGAACTTGTGCACGTAGGAAACCATGCCTAAGAATGTCTGCACCTGGCCCACATCAGTGGGGGGCGGCATTCTGGTGATTGACTTGATTTTGGCAGTGTCAGGCTTTATCCCTTGGGCAGAGATAGTGTGCCCAAGGAATAACAGCTCCAACTTGAGGAACTTGCATTTGGAGGGTTTAGCTTTTAGCTGGTTTTTCTGAAGGGTGTTAAGGACAGCACAGAGGTGTTGAAGGCGCGTGATTTGATCTTGACTGACGACAATGTTGAAACCGCAGGCTCAACCTGCCAACAAGGTTTCAACCAAGCGGGTTTGTGACCCGTAATCTGATTACCCGGTCACTTAAAGCCAGACCCAGAAGTCAACTTGGATTACCAAATCAATCAACATGAACAAATGATGATCCCTCACAGTGGATACCTTGATTTGGCACTTGACTCATTAACAGGATCAAGCCACCCCCTCTTCCATCCAGCTGTGTGATCACCAATCATGTTCCTTCTATCTATTGATTCACAATAGCTATATAATCACTATCTCACAATAAAGATTATTATCTATCCTCTAAATATTTTCCCCTTGTAACTCTGCTAAAACAGCACAGTTACGACATTGGTAGCACAGGTAGGTTCTTCATCCTACCTTATCTTGAAAAATTCCGCCTGTTGCCTGCACACGCCGCGGCCAACAAATCCTCGACAGAATTATGTCTGGCCTCCTGCCTGACTGGACGCTGTACACTCCTGGTACCAAGATACCTGATGGTTTTGTTCTCTACCAAAACACAGTGATCCCTCTACCCGCCTTCAATGCCCTGTCTGCCCTAGGGTTCTTTCAGGCTCCCTCATCAGCGCCACAACCAACTGATAAAACCACCATGCCTGCCTACATTGCACAAAGACTTTGCAGCGCCGCCTTGGAACCCTTTGCGGGGGCCAACAACAACAATGCTGCCACATGGATTCAGTCTGCCCAAAGCAAGTTGGCTCAGATGGAGTGCCCACAGCGGTTTTGGATCGCGGAGATTTTCATTTGTCTGACCCATGATGCTGGCACTTGGTGCAACAAGTGGCACAAAGAGCACACCAACAAGAACTGGGACACCTTCAAACAGGACTTCTTGGCAAGATTTGTGCTTAAGGATATGGCACTCATGATCATACGCCAAGTAAAGAACCTAACCCAGACAGGCATTGTTAAAGAACTCACCCGCGCCTACAAGGAACTCCGTCTCCGCATCCCATCCGACATGGCCTTTGACACGCCAGCAACACACCTCATGTACTACAACGCTCTAAAGTCGCACGTAATGAGACATGTGAACCTGGATCAAGTTACCAACCTACAAAGCCTGTACTGCAAAGCAGAAAAAGCGGAACAAACCTCCAACGCTCTGCACAAGGCACAGACTGGGAAACAGGAGAGACCCAAGGACTCACATTCAAGTGGGCAATCCTCTTGCAACCACCTCCTGGAGGTAATGGTAACAACAACAACCACAAACCCACAGGATCAAATGGGAATGGGAATGGAAATAACAGCCAATCAAATTGTACCCATTTCCGTGTCACTGCCACCCAAGGCAACCAAGATGAGGGAAAAGCCCAGGGAGAGCACTAAGCAAGCCAAGCTCTCCCCACGCAACTCCTGACTCGCCCAACAATGAATACTGACCCAAGGACGTGGACCAATGCCCAATGATCCAAGTGCCCTCAGAAGACCCAGTACTGTACACCATTGCCAGACATCCCAATAAATTGATGTCTTACCCTTTCTGCTTTTGCAGTTACACAGGCTCAGCACTTCTGGACTTGGGCGCAGATTAAACTTTAGTTAACAGCAGCTTTGTGGACAAATTCAAGCTGGCCACTAATCCTTTGCGGATTAAAAACGTGGTCCTGGCTGATGAACACCACATTGCCGTGACAAAAGAAACTGCCCCCTTCTCTGTCATGCTTGAGAACTTCCACTCCACCATCCAAGGTCCCGTCATTGACTTCCCTAAGTTTGACATTGTACTAGGACTAGACTGGCTGCGGAGAAACAACCCTCACGTAGACTGGGCAACCTCAGTGCTAACCATCAAGCGCGAAGGTGTCAACCACCAAATCTACCCAGACTCTGTAGACCAACTCCTACAAGATCACGTCTTTGTACGCATCACAGAGACCTCAGATGAGAAGGATAACCTGAAAGCTATTGACTGGGACTCCTGCCAGTATGAAATCATACACTTCAAGGATCATCAGGACACCTCCATGCCGCAAGACTGCGACATTGTGGCCCGTCACCCAGAAATCTTTAAGGAAGCGTTACCTGGGCTACCCCCTGAGAAACACATCCAACACTCTATCCAACTCAAGGGGGCTGTACCCAAGGAACACCTCATTTACAGGCTGACCCCAAACAAGGACAACACCCTGCACGCCTATCTTAAGGAGGCACTGGAAAAAGGACTTATCTGCCTCTCACAGTCTCCCTTTGGGGCCTCCATATTCTTTGTGGCTAAAAAGGACAGTACCTTACGCCTGGTCACAGACTACCGCGCCTTGAACAAAGTCACCATCAAGAATCATTAACCCTTACCACTAATTGACAATCTCTTTGATGCCTTGGGAGGAGCCTCCATCTTCTCCAAGAGTGACCTAACTGCAGTTTACAATCAGATTTGTATCAAGGAGGAAGACATCCCCAAAACAGCCTTCCGCACCAAGTACAGTTCCTACAAATGCGTGGTACGCAACTTTGGCATGACCGATGCCCCGTCCACCTTTGTAACCTTCATGAACAAAGTGTTTGTGCCACACATAGGCAGACACGCCCTCGTGTACCTGGACAATATCATGGTCTACAGCCCCTTGGTAGAGCAGCATCACAAGGACCTGGAGGAAGTCTTTGCGACCCTGGTATAACACAAACTGTTGGCCAAGCCCTCTAAATGCCAGTTCTTCCAGGAGCAACTACCCTTCTTGGGACACATAGTCTCAAAGGACGGCATCAAACCCAACAGTCAGAAGATACAAGCCATCTGCAAAATGCCACCTCCCAAGGACAAGTCAGAACTACGCACCTTCTTGGGAATGGTGGCCTATGTACAATGTTTCATACCTGACTGCGGCGTCTTGACCGCCCCCTTGTCCGCCATAACAGGTGCCAAGTCCAAGTTTGTATGGACCCCCCAACGCGACCTCTGTTTCAGACGTCTCAAGGAAAAACTCACAACAGCACCCATCTTACAATACCCCAAACAAGACAGAGAATACCAGATGGAAACCGACGCTTCAGACGCATCCATTGGGGGAGTACTACAAATCAAGAATAGTGATGGTGACTTCCTGCCTGTAGCTTAAAAGTCACACAAATTGACAGATGGCAAGTGTTGATACCCAATCCACGACAAAAAACTGTTGGCCATCATACACTGCCTAGTCAAATGGCGCTGTTACCTGGAACGGCAGGAAGAATTCACAGCACTAACCAATCATAAGTCACTCATCTATTTCAAGACACAAGAAAACCTGTCACATTGCCAAGTGCAGTGGATGGAAATCTTAGAAAGGTTTAACATGCTCATCCAATATAAGCCCAGGGCCAAACTTGCCATGGCAGACACCCTGTCCCGCCTGTATGTCCACGCTTCTAGAGGAGAGAATGGGCTCAACCCAGACTGGCCTCTCCTAGTGCTCTGTACAAAAGACAAAGGGTTCCCCACAGGCACAACCAATCTCACCAAAGAAACGGTTATCAAGAATGAGCACCTCTTTGCTGACGTATACGGGACTCTTCAGAGAAAGATGTCAGATGGCACAACCATTCCCTATATTCCCACACATCAACAAGTCAATACCATTCTTTGCTACCACAGAGATCTTGGACATACTAAGAGCCAAAATCTATATTAATTCCTAAAACATAAAGCCTGGTGGCCTACCTTATACTGCAATGTCCAGGAAGTGCTAGAACAGTGCGAGGTCTGCAAAAAGTTTTCCAGAAGCAAAACCCTGCCTAAGTCTGTACTCCCCATTCAAACCTAACTACCATTCAAGGTATGGGCTCTGGACATTGTGGGCCCCATGCCAGGAAAGCACAACATCAAAAAATACATCATCACAGCCATCAATTTTGCAACAAGGTGGCCAGTAGCCCAAGCGGTGAAATTGCACACCAGTAACAACGTCCAAAAATTCATTGGCAAAGAAATAATCAGTAAGTTTGGAAAGCCAGAACTCCTGATAACCGATGGGGGCAAAGAATTGACCTCCAAAAACACCAATGTATATCTTGCCAAAAATGGGGTCAAACACACCGTCACAACACCATACCATCCACAGGCCAATGGATGCATAGAGCAGCTCAATGGTAGCCTTGTGCAAGCCTTAGCCAAACTCACCACCGGGAGACCTGAAGACTGGTATAAGCAGCTACTGACTGCATTAAATGTTGTGCCAAACCTGAGTGAACAGATCCACCGGGAAAAGCCCGTTTGAACTGGTATACAGCACACAGCCAAATATCATTCAAGCATTGACAGGAACCAAACTGGAAATCCCAAGTCAAGTCCCCCCTTGCTCTGATCCTCAAGTAATAGAGGCCAACAGCAAACAAGCAGCCAAAGAAAAGGAACACTTACAAAAGACCTTCATTCCCATCTGTCAAAGACATGAAGTTTGGGACAAAGTCTGGGTCATGAATGTTGACAAAAGCAAAATAAAACCCCAAAAAGTAGGGCCAGCAATAATCCTAAAGGTGAACAACAATAACACTTACCTCGTGCAAGGGCTCGGGAAACACAAGCAAGACAAGACAAGACGTTACACCACAATCGCCTACAACCCTGCAAAGCAAGACAGAAACAACAAGAAACCGCCCTGCCTGCCACTGAACAACAACTGGTTCAATATGGCGCCCAGGCTCCTGACGACCTCCCCAACAACCTGCCTCCTGAGGAGGCTGACTTTCAGCCGGGGGGGGTGTCAAAACTGCAGGCTTGACCTGCCAACAAGGTTCCAACCAAGCAGGTTTGTGACCCGCAATCCAATTACCCGGTCACTCAAAGCCAGACCCAGAAGTCAACTTGGATTACCAAATCAATCAACATGAACAAATGATGATCCCTCACAGTGGATACCTCTATTTGGCGCTTGACTCATTACCAGGATCAAGCCACCCCCTTCACCATCCAGCTGTGTGATCACCAATCATGTTCCTTCTATCCATTGATTCACAATAGCTATATAATCACTATCTCACAATAAAGATTATTATCTATCCTCTAAATATTTTTCCCCTTGTAACTCTGCTAAAACAGCACAGTTACAACAACAATAATGTTGTCAAGGTACACAACCACACATTTTCCAATCAGTTCCTCAAATGCTTTGTTCATCAACATGGCAAGGTGGAAGGAGTGTTGGTCATTCAAAGTTCATGACCTGACACTCAAACGACCCATAGCGCGTGCAGAAGGCAGTTTTTGCCTCATCCCCTGGTGCAATGCGGACCTGGTTGTACCCTACAGTGAGATCAATCTTGCTAAAGACCTTTGTGTCACAGTAAGTTCCATAATGCCGGGTATTGTCTGTCCAAGTAAGAAGGCACAGAAGGCCGGGAAACCTGTATCAAAATTGACTGAGTTAACGGATTTAAACCAAAAATTCAATCAAAAATGGGTCACAGCTGCTCCAGTATGCCAACTAAAACCAGCTCCCCCTTGTAAACTGACGTTGATAAATCAACATAATATGAGGGTCACCCAATATAAGCTCATTAATCAGCATGGTTGTCAGAAACTGGTCACACAAGGGTTCTTTGCAACCTGGACTAGATACTTACTTGAAGATGCCAAAGGAATAGGAGGTCAAGACTCAGGTGGTATTGCTTAGTCAAATTTTCTGATATATATTGAATAATTTTCCCTGTTTCAACTCTAAGAGTTGAGTCCTTCTAAATTTACTCAATAAAAATCAATTATCCAAAGTTCTAATTTTAAATTTTAAAAATGCATCCTGTGCTTGGGTTGTTGTGGTATATCCCGTACAATCTGATTCTGAATAGAATCATTTCAGGAAGATGGGGCCCAGCATCTGGAACTTTGTTGTTGGCGCCACAAAATGTTAATTTCATGCCAGCCAATTTTGTAGCTCCTCCCCCCATTCTGAAAAATGAAAATTGTGTCACTTCTCAATGCCCAGAATTCTATGCTGAAGATGCATTGATGCTTTCCCAGGTCATTTATCTTGGTTTACTCTGGTTAGGATTGATTGTTCTACTTAATCCTGGAGTTTCAATTGGAAATTTCACAAAAAAATACTTGAAGCCGCATTGGTGGTTAATCATCAATTCTATGTGGATTTGGGTGGTAATTCCCCATCATTTAGAAACGGCTTTATATTATCCAGTGATTTCCGTCACATTACTCAACTCTTCTACGTCTGAGTTTTTGGAAGCAGTTCATCATGAATTTGTGTTTCTTTTCTCCTGCTCTGTCGAGATATCTGTGTTTACCATGTTTATTTGAATCAGTTCATTTCTGAGTTTTCAGTTTGGAATTTTCCTTAATTTTTGGTTTCCATGTCCAGTTGCAGTTGTAGAGACTGGATCCTCTGTTTCTTATTTCTGTCGTATCATGTCATTTTGGTGCCCGGATTATTTTCCTGCCCCACCCACTGATGAAATTTTGTGTGAAGTTTTGTCAGCATTATTATTTTATTCCGGCTCTAGCCTTAGTCACAAATCCCAAGTTTACTATGTGATGACTAAGGTTTCTGAAGATGCTCAAGAATGGTTGTTGTCTGTGGTGGAGCGCAATCCACATGTTTTAACTGAGAGTGCATCTCTATACCCTTTTTTAAAAAATTTGTGTGTATCTATTGAGGAGCTCAAAGTATATCATAAGCTGTACGCCTTCCGTCAGGGCACAACTCTGCTTTTGGTATTCCTTCCTCAGTTTCTTACCTATTGCCGTACAATTGATGTTCCCGAGGTGAACAAACTTTCAGTGTTGTGGTTAGCAGTTGACCAGACTGCCCAGGATTTGGCGGTTTGGGATTCCCCGTTAACCACAACTGAGGCCCTGGTAAGCCAAATTCTTTCTCTGGTCTCAAATTTGTCTACTTCCAAACAAGGTACGTTGGTAATTGAGGATAAACCTGCTGTACGCTCTTGGTTTTCTGGTCCTTGCTCGTCAGTAGTTTCTTCCAACCAAAGCCAAGATTGTTCTCCTCCTAGCTTGTCTCAACTACAATTGGCAGTGGTGAACAAACCCAGTGATGTAAAGGAGGCCCCCGTAGTGTCTGTTCCTGATAGTTCCTTGGCAATGCTTCAGCACGTTGTACCTGCAAAATCTTCTGTTATTACATCTGAAGAGTTGCCCCTTGTTCCCATTGATTGTGATAACCCAGTTCTTCCAGCTGCTGTCCAAGAAATGATTGAGCGTTACTTCCAGGAGCATCCTGCTTCCTTAGCTGCCGTCCGTACTGCTGATGAAAAACAAGACCCTGCCAAGATTGCTACCTTTGCTGTAAATAAATCTACTTCTGGTTACTTCTTGTTTCATAGTTGCATTGATAATGGTCATACTATCTATCAGCCAGCCATCTTGTTAGATACAGGTGCTTCCAAAAATTTTATGAGCGTGGAGACTGCTGACTTGCTACAACTCAAGTACCATCTGGGAATGCTTGTTAGGGGTGGAAATTGTCAAACGTTTTCCTCTTTCCAGCTGAAGAAGCCAGTTACTTTTGTAGTAGCAGGCCAGTCTTTTACTGCAAGGTTTTCTGTTTGCCCTACCCTTATGTATCCTATCATTTTGGGAGTGAGTTGGTGGAGAGATCATAATGTATCAACCTTACTGGAGAAAAATGAGCTGCAGGTGGAACACTCCTTGGGTATAACTATTTGTATTCTGCTGTTGGATATGTCTGAATCAGAGCAATCATCACAGACTATACAATTGTTTTCTGTCCCTGTCCCTGTAAGTTCAGATTTACCGGCATGTTTGCAACCCTGGTCCGCGGAATTTGATGCCACCAGAGGCAAAGTCCTTCACAAGCACACTCAGTTTGACTTTGACTTTAAGGTCACTGTTGATCTGATTAGAATTGCGTCTCCTATTTACCCTTTAACCTTGAAGGAAGATGCATGTTTGGAAGAGTGGACTCGTGACATGTTAGCAAAAGGCTACATTTTTAAGAAGGCTTTGTCAATCTGCTCTCCGTTATTGTTTGTTCAGAAGTCTGATGGGTCCCTTTGTCCTTGTGTCAACTACAGGAATTTGAATAACATTACAATTCTGGATCCTTATCCTTTACCTCTCACAGCACAGATCTCTAGATGTGTTGAGAAGGCCAAGGTATTCTCAAAACTTAATCTATGGAATGCTTTCAATCAAATCAGGATTGCAGAAGGAATGGAATGGTTAACAGCATTCAGAACCAAGAAGGGTATCTTCCAGTTCCGCGTAATGCCTTTTGGATTGAAGAATGCCTCAACTTGCTTTCAGTGGTTGATTGATTCAGTCCTGGGAGATCTCCTAGGTGTTGGTGCCATCACATATATGGATGATATCTTGGTGCTTTTTCCGGATGAGGAGTCCCATAAGGCCCACTTTTTGGCAGTTATAGAGCACATTCTCCAAGCAAAATTGATCATCAAAAGGAGTAAGTGTGAATTCTTTAAACATAAGGTTACCTTTCTGGGTAATATTATCTTTGAGGATGGCCACACCATTGCCCCTGACAAGGAAGCTGCGGTTTGAGAGTATGCTACGTCTGTGACGGTATCCCAACTTTGTAGTTTCCTGGGTGCATGTGCGTTCTTGAAGAAATTCACTCCCCACTTGTCTGAGGTGGCTGCCTCTTTATATTTGGCTGGTGGAAAGACAACTTTAGTCTGGACGCCTGAGTGTACAAGTGCCTTCTCAGCAGTCAAGGCTCTTTTGTTGTCCTCCCCAGTGTTAAGACATGTTGATCCTGAGCTTCCTTTTGTTGTTTCCACCAATGCATCTAAATACGCTGTGGCTGGTGTGCTGTTGAAGACGGCTAGTGACAGGATTGAGAGACCTGTAGGGTATTTCTCCCAGAAGATGGAGGCTTGAGAACACAACTACATGATTTACAACAAGGAATTGTTGGCTGTTGTGGAATTGTTAAGGCATTGGCATCACCATCTCATTTGGCACGTCATCCATTTGTAGTAAGAACTGACCACAAAGCTCTTCTATATTATCAACAACCCAGGGTTTTTTCAGGTCGCCAATCCAGATGGCATGGTGATCTGACAAGATACAAGTTCCACTACAAGTTTATTAAGGGATCTGACAATCACTTGGCTGATGCTCTAAGCAGGAATCCCTCACATCTCCCAGATGCTAGTATGAACACCAAGTTTAACACACATACTATGATTCCAGAAAAAGCTGTGGTGCCTTTTGTATTACCTCCACTAGCTACGTTGGCCACCATGTCCTTAGCTGAGGGCACAGACCTGGACTTGTATTCCAAGGTTAAGTTTCTGCAACCTTTGTCCCTAGGTTATGATGGGCTATTGGAGCTAGCATGTGCAAACCCAGTAGGTCAGCCTCAGGGTTATCATAAGATTGGTCCAGTCCTATATCATCAAGGTTGCTTGTGGGTCCCTGATGGCACTATTTGGGATGAAATCATGGAGGCTAATCATACCTGTCCAACAGCTGGTCATCCAGGAAAAAACAAAACAGTGGAACTTATCCACTGCCAGTTTTCCTGGAAAGGTTTGACTGTACAGGTAGCCGCTTTTGTTAGAGATTGCCTGGTATGTGTTTGATCCAAGGCCAGTTGGAATAAGACTACTGGTTTACTGGTCCCACTTCAGCCTGCTGCCAGTCCTTGAACGTCTGTGTTGGTGGATTTCATTGGCAAGCTTCCCAATTCCAATGGGTTTGACACAATCATGGTAGTAGTTGATTGTTTCACAAAGATGGCACACTTTGTACCTTGCTCAACCACAAATACTTCAGTGGAAACCGCTAGGTTATTTGTGAACAGAATCTTCTCTCTACATGGCATCCCAATGGAGATTGTAAGTGACTGTGGTCCTCAATTTATTGCTCAGTTCTGAGAAGCTTTTAATGGAATCCTTGGTATCAAATTGTGCCGCTCTACTGCTTTCCACCACCAGTCTGATGGACAAACAGAGAGGGTAAACCAACGTTTGGAGGTCTACCTACGTTGCTATGCCAATGCGCAACAAGATAACTGGTGTGATAATCTACCCATGGTAGAGTTCACATATAATAACGCCCCACACATGTCAACTCAAGTATCACCATTTTATGCCAATGTGGGTTACAATCCATCTTCAAACATGGGTCCTTGTTTGGTCAGCAACGTGAAAGCTGCAACTGATCAAGCTGCTGAATTAAAGCAGGTCCATCAAGAGCTCCAAGGTACTCTCGCCGCCACTGTGACAACTTACAAGGAATACACAGATTGCAAGCGCCAGGAAGGTCCAACTTAAAGGCCAGGTGATCTAGTCATGGTCAATGCTTGCAATATGAAACTTAAAGTTCCATCTTGTAAATTGGGTCCCAAGCAAGTTGGTCCCTTCAAGGTAGAACGTCAGATTGGTCCCTCTGCCTATCAGCTAGATTTACCTCCTGCTTTCAAGATTTTCCACACCTTCCATGAATGTCTACTTACTCCCTTCAAAGGAACAGAGATCCCCTCTTCCCAACCCATTCTTGTGGAAGGAGAACCTGAGTACAAGTTAAATTGTATTCTAGCTTCCCGCAAGAATTGTCGCTGTTTGGAATATTTGGTATCTTGGAAAGGTTATCCTAATTCTGAAAACTCCTGGGTTCCCCACTACAATTTTTTAAATTCCTCAGATTTGATCCATGAGTTCTACAAGCACAATCCCACTGCTATTGGACACCCTGAACTTACCCTTGCCGCAATGAAACTCCCACCTGCCCATAAAAATTTCTCTTTATCCCATCTCCCAGATGGTGGTATTGTGCCCAGGGCTAAAGCAGAGGGTAATGTCACGGTAGGTTTCATAATGCTGGGTATTGTCTGTCCAAGTAAGAAGGCTTAGAAGGCCGGAAAACCTGTATTGAAATTGATCAAGTTAACAGATTTAAACCAAACAGTCAATCAAAAATGGGTCACGGCTGCTCCAGTCTGCTAGCTGAAACCAGCTCCCCCTTTCAAATTGACATTGATAAATTGGCGTAATTTGAGGTTACCTGATACAAGCTTGTTAATTGGCATGGTTGTCAGAAATTGGTCACACAAGGGTTCTTTGCAACCTGGACTAGATACTTACTTGACAATGTGGAAGGAATAGGAGGTCAAAACTCAGGTGGTATTGCTTAGTCAATTTTTCTGATGTATATTGAATAATTTTCCCTGTTTCAACTCTAAGAGTTGAGTCCTCCTAAATTTAATCAATAAAAATCAATTATCCCAAGTTCTAATTCTAAATTTTAAAATGCATCCTGTGATTGGGCTGTTGCAGTATATTCTGTACAATATGATTCTGAACCAAATCATTTCAGGAAGATGGGGCCCTTCAGCTGGAACTTTGTCGTTGGTGCCGCCAAATGTCAATTTCATGCTATCCAATTTTGTAGCTCCTCCCCCCATTCTTAAAACTGAAAATTGTGCACTTCCCAATGCCCAGAATTTTACGCTGAAGATGTATTGATGCTTTCCCAGTTTATTTATCTTGGATTACTTTGGTTAGGACTAATTTTACTACTTAATCCTGGAGTTACAATTGTAAATTTCACAAAAAATTATCTGAAGCCGCAATGGTGGTTAATCATCAATTATATGTGGATTTGGGTGGTAATTCCCCATCACTTAGAAACGGCTTCATACTATACAGTGATTTACTTCACAGGTCAATCCCATGAGAAGCCAAAATAATGTAAGGTCTTGCCAATAATAGTGCAAGGTTATAGACTAGAGCATGCAAGGCATTAGGATTCAATTTAAAAGATATAAGAACATAGGAACTGTCTGTAAGATAATCTTACAGAAACCTGATAAAAACCTATATTGTGTCACAAATGGAGTAATAGAGTGTAAGAACCCTAAGCAAAGAAGATAAAATAAAGTGTTCAATAGTGAACAATTTGTAACTAAGGGAATATTAATATTAGAATATTCTCTATCAGCAAATCAATACATATAACTATTGAAAGATTCCTTAAGGGAAAAAATGGATACAACAAGCCTAAGGCTTGTTGTTTTACAAGTTCCATTAGATTTAAGGAAAGAAAAAGCTAAACTAAAAAAAATGAATTAAAAAAAATTCTTAAAATTACAAACCTGAAGTTAAAAATTGTAAAAGATTGAAGGGAAGAAATCACTTAGAATTTTGGCTTAAAGCCTACTCTGAAAAAGCTCTTTATTGATAGAGAAAAAAGCCTTTTTGGTTAGAGACTGATAGCCAGGAGGAAGCAGCCAAGAAGAGGAGCAACTGGAGAGGTTGGAGAACAACCAGAACCAGAAAAGGGGAAACAGAAGACAGTACTATACACAGATCAGCATTGTAACCAGGGGAGCGGCAATGACACAAGAATGAGTGTTGAAAGGTTAATAATACTGTGGATTTGGAACCTAAAGGTAAAAATGCAGGATTGTCAAATTCTTTTGTGTGAACTCACCAACTTACTGGAATATCTTTCATCCTTTTATATAAATAATTAAGTTGTCCTGGGATGAAAATTACTACATTAAGTTGGTGAGTTTATGCAAAAGAATTTGATAATCCCACATTTCTACCTTTAGGTTCTGAATTAACCATAGTGAAAATATTCTAACTTTAAAGTAGAAATATATATAAAAGTAATATAGGAGGACAGAGCAAACAACAACAGCAACAATTTGAACACAAATAGCGTCAAAAAGAAAGGTAATAAACTTAGAATACTTAAATATTGAATTTTAATTCAAAATTCCAAATATTTAAAATACTGAAAAATCAAAACAAGAAAAAATATTAAATATAAAAAATTCAAAGAGTCTGCCTACAGGGCAGGGCATGACATACAGGCACAGTTAGAAGTCTTTGCTTCAACATATCAAAGGCTTGATCTCTGGCAGGAGTCCTGTGGGGTTCCTGTCCACCAGTCCCCAAAGTGTGTCCTGGATTGTAGCCAGGGACCAACTGGAAGGGGTTGTCATTCTCTAGTAAGGGAAAATTTATCTCAGAAATATGTATAGGGGTCAAAATGTGCTTTTATTTACTCTCAGAAGGAAGATCCCCTTAGAAACCTTCTGGTATATGGCCTGGGGGTCAAGGAAACAATACAGATTTGCCAATACTTGGAGTCCTTCAACAATATCTTGGACTCCTTGTACTTGGTCTTGGACTTCTGCTCCCTAGACTTGGACTCCTGCTCCTTAACCTTGGACTCTGGCGCCTTAGAATCAGACTTCTGCGCTGCGCTTAGGATCCAGCTCCTTATTCTTGGGCTCCTGCTCTGTTTTCTTGGGCTTCAGCTCTCTTTATAAATCCAGTGGCCTTGTTATTCCACTTGTATAAGTACAACCAAGCTCCTGCTGGTGATCAAAAGGCTTCCAAAAATCTCTTAGCAGAAACTCAAAAGGCCTCAGAAAGATCCTGTCAAAGACCCAGAAAGACCCTGTAACTTTCCAGCCAGCCACCCTATTATAGTGTCCTTTTCCCAATGTTTCTGCCTTCAAAATGGCTTTCTTCAGAATCTTAAACCACTGCTGCTCACTTTTTCCTATAATAACTTAAGCTTACATACTTACTTTCTCAAAAGCTTAAAGTATTAATTCACTATTTCCTTGCTTATACTTTAAGCTTTTGGCTTTCAATCAATCATTTTCATCAGGAAGCCTGCCAGAACTCAACCAATGAATGCAGAGCGTAGAACTAGACTATTTCTGAAGTTCCACTGGGATCCAACTAAGAAATCAATTTACATTGCTTAAACCGCTCAAATCAACAACTCTTTGCACACCAAAGCGTTAACCAGTCCATTATTCTGGCACCAGTCTTCCCTGCATTCAACCTAAACCCATTTAAATAGTAGAATACTATTTAAACTGTTTTTTTGGACCTCTTCAACGTTTTCCCCATATGTTTACAAATCTTGTAAAATCCAAGGAAAACGTCCCACCAAAACAACTTTGTATCCAGCTCTCATAGCAACACACCTTCATCTATCCTAGGAACTTAATTAATAAATATCTTACCCACACTTCTATCCACATTCCTTCTTGATTTTACTACTAAACCAAGGAAAAACATTCTACATTTTCCCATTTTGGCAAATCAATTCAGCAAAATCCTGGCTCATTTCTCTGGACCACTAGCTCTTCACCATCATCTTTGGATCCTTCAGCCAGCTATCTTCAACAACAGTCACTAATCTTCCACTTGGTCAACATAATCCCTGTCTGCAAACCACCAAACATGTGGACTGTCACATAGCTCCTCCCCAAGATAGCATCTATCTTCACAAAATAATCCAGGTGTAGGGCATTTTGGCCAACCAACTGCTCTCAGAACTATGGGCAAACACTCTCCAGTTCTTGACCCAACACTGTCAATCTCTTTTAACCAAACTTTTGGTCCTGGCAATACACCACTTGTTCAAGAGGGACCAATCCACCTCTACAACCAAAGCCTCATGGTCTTTAACATCCTTCATGCTTGTAATAAATCAGAATTCCAACCCATCAGGGGTTCATTTTTCACTGCATCCATGCATTTCTCTTGGGCCAGTGCACCTACTGCTACTGCTGCAACCCCTTCTTTGACGTTCAACCAGTGGCTTCCTAACACCTGATTAGCCACCAGGTCCACTTCTTCCAAGGCAAAGCTTTCCAACCATGGCCAAGTGCTCAATGTATTACATCCAAGGCCACTTTCTTAAATGGATATGATGCCCCTACTGGCCACAGCAATCACCTCTGGACCCTCATGGAGTACTTTGCACACTGAAGGCATTCCTTCCACACCTTCTCTACAGTCTGATGCAACATGGGCTAGTAGCATCTAATTCTGACTGCTACCATCAACTTCTGGAACCTGAAGTGTCCTTCAAACCAAACATGGATATTCTGGACAACCTGATCCTGGTATTTTGGCATGATGAACCTTCTATTCTGGCGCACTTCCTCAGCCTGACATTCAACCTACTGGGTGTATCCATCCTAGACACCCACCATTGCTCTGGACAACAAGTCTGCCACCATGTTATCTTTCCCTTGTTGGTACACAATATTGTAATCATCAGAGGCTAGCTTCTCTGCGTAACTCAACAGACAACCCATCAAGTTTGCCTCAGTCCTTAATGCTTTCAGCAGTGTATGGTTGGTAATAAGCACAAAAGGCGACCCCATCACGTATGACTTGAACTTTTCAACAGCCCAAACCACAGCCTTGTCTCAGCGTCCCGCAAAATCCTCAAAGCATCAGCAATGGGCCAGGCCTAAACCCCTTCCTTCTGGGTCAACAAGGCCCCCAAACCAGTTCTACTGGCGTTGGTTTCTATAGAAAATGGTAGATCCCATCTTGGCAACCTCAACACTGGAGCTTCCATCAACCTTTGCTTCCATAGCTCAAACATCTTTGGCTGGGCTCCTACCCAGATGAACAAAGTCTTCTTTCCACACGGCAACCTTAACAGTTCTACCCACCTTGGGGTCTGTGGTGATCCACATGTGTGCGGTTTGCAGGCAAGGGTGAATTTGGCTTCAAATAAAGACAATATGCTAAAGAATGACAATGTGTGGTTAGCTAGCAACGTTGTAAACTAGTAGGTAACATAGGGCTGCTAGGGGTAAGTGAGGTAAGCCTAGTAGGTAACATGGTCTACTAGGGTAAGTAAGGCCTGGCTGGTAGGTAACAAAGGACTACCAGAGGCAGTTGTTGCTTCCACCCAGCAGAAGATGTTGGCTGCTTTGGGCTATAGTGCTTCACCTAGCAGGGAACTGTGGCTGCGGGAGGGTGAAGACTGAAATAGCAAGCAGGGAACTTTGTCTGTCTGGGGGGAGTAAGTTTGGACCCCTGGCGGGTAACACAGGCTGCCAGGGAGGGGAAGAGCTCTGAGGGCTCCACTTACCCTAATACACTTGCAGGAGGTCTGTGAGCAAGCACCCTGCCTAACAGACTGGCAGGGTGTCCTTGTTTATGCCCCTATGAAAGCTTTAGGGAAACCCAAAGTGAGCATTGGAGGGTATAGGCGTGCTCAGAGGTGTCACCAAGGTTGCTTGCTTGGGGAAGCAAGCTGCAGAACTTGGTGTGATAAGGCCTCTGGGAAGTAGAGCTGATTACTCTGCAACTGAAAGCCCAGACTTCATCACCTGGGTGAGTAAAGACAACACATAGACATAGATTTATGGTTGAATGGCCTAAATGGATTGCCATTTGCAAGGGCCCAGTCAAACGCCAGTTCAATGTAGATTCATGCCTGGGTCTACAAGTTCTGGTAATGGGGGCTGAGATAAAGAACCAAGGTGGTTCACAGAATTAGCAGATAAAACTATCAAGAGGGACTGTTTGGTCACAGTGAAGGCTAGTTGATGAACTGTTAATTCATATTGAATGGAATGGACCAATATGGTTCAGTGTATTGAAGGAACAAATGAGGTTCCTAGTGTGGATTTGGTGTGGAACTGGTTAAGGATAAGCAGAAGGACAAGAAGACAGGATGAAGGACTAGCAGATCATGTTTTAGGATGGCCAAACTGACCAGAAGTTGGTGCTGAATAACTGAAGAGCTGAGAGTATGATCTAGATGGACTGAATACAGAGGCTGGAAGAGCTGGTTTAGTGACTTCTGAGAAGAAATTTGGATATAAAGAAGCAGTTAAAGAATGATTTAATACTTCCTGATTATGATTAAAAAAGGATTTAAAATCATATAAAAAGAAAAAGGAGGAAAAATAACCTATAGTTTATTAGAACTATATGTTATTTTTAGGAAAAAGATTAAAGAGAAAAAGGACCAGAAAGAAGCTGGAAGAAGAACAGAGAAACTGTGAGAGCAAAAGAGAAAATTTTGCTGAGAACAACTAGGGAAGCAAAAGGACAAGCAACAGGCAGGTTCAAAGATGCAAAATGTTGACAGAAACACAGAGAAACGCGGAGAAATGTTGAAAAATTGAAGGATCAAAAATTCCCTAAGTAAAACATATGTGGAAGCGCTCAAGATTTTCCAGGGAAACATGACAGGAATTACGGCAAAACTGTTTGAAACACGGAGCAGTGGTTTACCTGGAGCAGGACAGCTTGGAGTTTGAACCAGGGTCAGAAACAGGTCATCTGGATAAACTGTTTTGGCAAAACTGTTGAAGCAAGGCGTTTGATTGGCTGTAACTCAGAGCCTACTTAATCAGGTTTTTAAGGGCTTTAACTTGAGAGTTAAAGCCTAAAAATGGGAGCAGAAGCAGGAAATTCAGGGCTTTAATTGGCTGAAGTAAGTTTGAAGGTTTAATATATTATAGAAGAAGAAAAACAGGATAGTTTAAGCTTTAAAGAACCAGAGTTCTAAGAGTGGATTTTGGTCTGAAACAAGGGGCTATAAAAGGGAGAGCTATCTGAGACTCTTCAAAAACTGGATCAAGTGGATTACAAAGGCCACCAAAGCTACAGAAGGAGCAGAAGACCAAGGATAGGAAGCCAGAGCCAAGTCAGACCACAGGAGCTTAAGATTAAGATAACAGAGCCCACAATCAAAGTGCCAGAGCCCAAGACCAAAGCAAAGGAGCCCAAGATCAAGGAGCAGGAGTCAAAGACCAAGTACAAGGAGTCCAAGATATTGTTAAAGGACTCCAAGTTTTGGCACAAACCCTTTCTTATTCCCTACCCCAAGGCAATATCTCAGAAGGTTTCTAAGGGGATCTTCCTTCTGACAGAGAATAAAGCGCTTATTACAACCCCTATCTGATTTTTCCGTGTGAAAAGAGTATATAAGTCTCATGAGTCAATTGCTCCATATTTTCTATCCTAGCCCAGGGGATGAGGAATCATACCACCTAGGGTGCAGAAAGTTTGCCTCTAGTAAATCTGCCCAGGAGGAGTGGGAGAAGGTGACCAGGCATTTGGATATGTCAAATAGAGGAAGAGAGTTCATCAGAGAAGAGTTTTCAAGACTACTCCAGGATTGGTATCAGCCTACAGGTGGGCTGGCGCCTGCTGAAGTCCAGGTATACAGTGGAGATGCTCACTTGGTGATTAGAAAGGTACTGGAGGAGTTTGCCCTTATGAAAGCCAAGTATAAGCTTCTCACTAACCCTTCACCCCTGTTAGAGAATGAAACCTCCTCCAAGCCAGTCCCTGGCTACAACCCAGGACACACTATGGGGACAGGTGACCAGGAACCCCACAAGAGCCCAACACGGGGGTCTTTCTCCGCAGTGTGGGAGGAGCAGTAGAGCACTTAGATAAGGAGATGTTAAAAGGGGATCAGATAATGATCTCTAAAATGGCCCATTTAACAGTAAAGGTAGTGAGGCCAAGAATTTCCTGAGAGAGTTTAAAAACCAGAATAAACTTATGGTATGGTCTGAGAAACTTTGTTGGTTTAGCATGCTCATGGGACCAGAAGCAAGCAAATGGTTTGAACAAACCAACTGGACTTCTTGGAGGGAGGTGGAACGGTCCTTTTGAGATGAGTTTGAGGAAAGAGTAATCCCAAGTGAGGCATACAGCAAGGCGTGTCTTCTCAAACAGGGGCAAGCTGAGACCTTACAGGAATTTGCGAGAAGGTTTGAAAGATGGATTCCATACATGGTGGGAGTAATCAGACTATCCTCAATAATTGATGGATTTATGCAGGCCATTAAACCCAAAATTTCCTGGGCAGCCTCACAGATGAACTGTTGGAATATGAGCTGGTCAAAGGTGGTGAGGGAATTAGCAGAAATGGAAAGACGTCTCCCAAGAGGGGTTGCAGATGGGAAAGTCATGCTAGGGATGGTCACCATGGCTAGAAACGCTGAACTGCCAAGGAACCAGGTTAGGGGACATATGGAAATAACCAGAAGCTTTGACCAACGGAATGAGTGAGTCTTTTGGGATTGTTGTCCTGCCCCAGATTCTGAAGGATGCTGGGTGTGCAGAAGAAGAGGGCATACTGCAAGACATTGCTTTAAGCGCCATTCACTGGTTAAGTATGAGGGAAAAGGACGCCAGGAATAGAAGCTGTGGGGTCTGTTCCTGAAAGAGCTTTAAGACTGCAAGGATTAGGAACAGGTGCCAATAGTGTGGTGGTCCCTGCCAAGATGGTTGCCCAAAGGATTGTTCAGAGCTATGGACTCAAACCTACTGTTGAGTTACCAGTTTTGAAAAAGTCTGGAGGGCTGGACCAGGTGCAGGGGAGGAGCAAGAAGGAAGGAGAGACCAGGGAGGCCTGGGACACAGAAAATCTTACCAAGAGGCTTGTGGTTAAGGCGCGTGCAGGGAAGGTTCCTGGGCCTATGGAATCAAGAAGTTGGTGTCAAGAGAGTGCTGGGATGAAGGAACCCTCAAAGCCCAGAGAAGGACCAGAGGGGGAGCCAGAGAAGCCCCCCAGGATAACAGACGGTGGAACTGCCTTATGGATTGTGGATGTGCGCATTGGGAAGTGCAGTGATGGTACTTTGCAATGGGAACCGGTAAGAGTGCAGTTGGAGTTGGCCCAAGAAGATGGGTTTGCCGCCAGAAGACAGTTGTCACAACATTTTACAGCTGCTCTGGTGGCTCAACCATTTAGGTGGTCAGGAACAGGGGTGATCATCCTAGATGTGTTGATCTTCAGAAAACGGGCCAAAGCAATTTACAATCCAGGCTGTGTAGGAGTTGCAATATCAAAGTGGTTTGTTTGGAAGAATCAGCTGGCAACAGATGAAACCGTGACCATGACCATTCTGGGAGCAGAAGGAGCAAGCATGGTGGATCAGAGTGTGTTCAACCAGGTACAGGTGGAATAGGAGGAAACCTCGGTAAACCTGCCGGCTGTGGTACTTCCATTGGTTGGGCTCAACTGTCTTCTGGGGATGTCTTGGATTTGAGTGGTTGGGGCAAATTTGGACATCAACAAGGGGTGCATCCAATATCAAGGAAAAGAATACACATACCAGTCCTTATCCATACTGGCTCCAGAGGAGAACACTGGACAAGTAGCCCTGTATGCCTATAATCACGTAGCAATCCCTCCACAAACATTTGGGAGGATTGAGGTGGTTCCCTTCAGCCAAGGACAGTGGGGAGGGATGCAGATAGCAGCCCTAGCCAAAAACGTAGTGGCCAAAGTCCCCATGTATCAGCCTAGCCAGATTACCGGGGAAGTAGACAATTGGAAAGTGTGGAATGCCCAAAGCTTGGAAATTAGTATTGTGCCTGGACAAAGGATTGGCAAGTGGATACCAGCTGTGAAAGAGAGTGTTAAGCCCAATAAAGAGATAGCTCCTTATTCCTATTTCTTGTTGCCCTTCCTAGAGTTGACTCATTTAATCCCAGCAGGGTGTCCTCTGGCCAATGAATTTGGTTTACTGTTGCATAAGTGGGCACAATGTCTCTTGGTGGACAAGTATGATGTGGGTTGGACCAGGCCAGAGTATAAAATCAAGCTCTTAACGGGTAAACCATACAAGGGGTATGTGCCACAACAGTCTCCTGCCACCATTGCCTCTATCAGAGAAGAAGTAAAGAAGATGTTGAGGGCAGGCTTGATTGAACAAAGCTGTAGCCCCTATTCTTTGTCCATGGTATGTGTCCCAAAACCAGATGGAAACATTCAATTGTGCATTGATTTCCGCATGGTCAAAAATGATGTAGTAAATGATGCCTATCCCATGCATAGGATTGAGGATCAGCTGGATGCCATGACGGGATGCTGGTACTTTACCACCCTTGACTTGACTAAGGGGTATCATCAACTGACAATTGCAAAAGAATCATGAGAGGTGACGGCTTTTAGTACGCCAGATGGTCTCTACCAGTGGAAGGTTCTGCTGTTAGGAATGAAGACGTCTGGAGCGGTGTTTCAAAAAGTAATGGACCAGGTCTTTGAGGGATTGCAACCTAGGATAGTAGTAGTTTATATTGATGATGTCACAGTCTTCTTGCCTACACTGGAGCAGCATGTCAAGGACTTAGAGCAGGTGCTTGCCAGGATACAGAAATCAGGGCTGAAGGTTAGCTACGTGAAGTGCAAGTTGGCGCGGAAAGAGATACTGGTGCTAGGGCACCATATTTTAGGGAATGAAATCCGCCCAAATGAGCAGAAGGTGGCGGCAATTGCTCAGATAAAGGCCCCAAGTACCATCAAAGGAGTGAAGTCATTTATGAGAGCCCTCATGTTTTTCCAAAGGTTCATCCTGGATCTGGCCAGCTTGGCCAAACCATTATGGTTGTTATGAAGAAAGACTTTGTTCATATGGGGAGGAGCCCAGCAGGAGGCATTTGAGGTGCTGAAGAAGAGGTTGATGGAGGTGCCCGTGCTTAGGTTGCCACAATGGGATCTTCCTTTTGCAATAGAGACGGATGCAAGCAGGATTGGGTTGGGGGCTCTGCTAACACAGACAGAGGACAACCAGGTGTGGCCAATTGCTTACGCGTCAAGAATTCTGCAGGATGCCAAGATGAGATACTCTGCCACGGAGAGGGAAGGACTGGCTGTGGTGTGGGTGGTAGACAAATTCAAATCAAATGTGATGGGATTGCTGTTTTTTGTGATAACCAACCATGCCCCATTGAAGGCTTTGAGGACCAAGGCCAACTTGGTGGGACGCCTGCTGAGATATGCGGAGAGACTGGCTTCTTACAACTACAATGTGGTGTATTGGCAGGGAAAGAACAATGTGGTGGCAGACCTACTGTCTTGAGCCATGGTGGGTGTTTTGAAGGAAGACCTTGTGAATGAAGAGGGCCAAGCAGAAGCTGTACGTCAGAACAGGCAGTTTGCTGTACCCAGATACTGGGAACAGGTGGTTTGAGACATTCACGTCTGGTTTGGGGGGCATTTACAGTTTCAGAAGTTAATGGGAGCAGTGCAAAGTAGATATTACTGGCCAAAGCTGTATCAGACAGTAGAGAAGGTACTGAAAGAATGCCTGCAATGTGCTAGATACTCCATGGGTGTCAGGAAGTATCCCTTGCAACCAATGGAAGCATTGTATCTGTTTGAAAAGGTGGCTTTAGATACAGGCCATGTTACAATGGCGAGTGGACAGAAGGAGTATTTCTTGGTTGCAGTGGATCTATTGACAAAGTGGATTGAGGTGAAGGCAGTGCAACACAAGAATGGATACCAGATTGCCACATTCATTGAGGAGTGCCTAATCCTGAGACATGGGTGCCTGGAGAGAATTATATCAGATCAGGTACCGCCCTACGCCAGCCAGGAGGTGAGGAAGATGTGTGTGAAATGGAATGTGCCACATAGCTTTGTGTCTACCTATCACCCAGAGTCCAACAGGTTGGTAGAAAGGACTATAGGAACCTTGAAGAGGGCCACTGAGAGGATTGTGGACAGAGCTTTGACAAATTGGAAAACACATATGGCCCATGCAGTAATGGTATATTGATTAATGCCCCATGAAAAAACTGGTTTCAGTCCTTTCAAGATGTTGTATGGAAGAGAGGCTCTGCTTAGTGACAAGATAGGGCACTCAAGCTATCAGACATGGGAGAATCATGCCAAGGCTGTGGAGGCTCACTCTAAGCTGATTTGGGAGGTATATGCTTGAGCCAGAGAAAAGGCACAACAAGTGCAGTTTATACACCAGTCCAAGTGGAATGCATGGAACAGGTTTAGGATGAACCCGATGTTCAAGGAAGGGGATTTGGTATGGTTTGACCATTGAAGGCTGTTGAAGACCACGCAGCGTGGGCTGCAGAGGTGGATTGGTCCGTTCTGGATAAGTAGTGTATCTCCTGGGCCCAATTTTCAGTTGAGAGGAATCAGTGAGGTGGTGGGCTGCAAACTGGAAAGAGTTCACCCACAGTTCTTGAAGCGGTTTGAAGGCCAAATGCCCTTGCGCCTGGGTTAGTTTGGAAAGATAGAAGCTATCTTGGGGAGGACTTATGTGGTGATCTACATGTGTGAGGTTTGCAGGCAAGGGTGAATTTGGCTTCAAATAAAGGCGATATGCTAAAGAATGACAATGTATGGTTAGCTAGCAACGTTGTAAACTAGTAGGTAACATAGGGCTGCTAGGGGTAAGTGAGGTAAGCCTAGTAGGTAATATGGTATACTAGGGTAAGTAAGGCCTGGCTGGTAGGTAACAAAGGACTACCAGAGGCAGTTGTTGCTTCCACCCAGCAGAAGATGTTGGCTTCTTTGGGCTATAGTGCTTCACCTAGCAGGGAACTGTGGCTGCAGGAGGGTGAAGACTGAAATAGCAAGCAGGGAACTTTGTCTGTCTGGGGGGGAGAAAGTTTGGACCCCTGGCGGGTAACACAGGCTGCCAGGGAGGGGAAGAGCTATGAGGGCTCAACATACCCTAATACGCTTGCAGGAGGTCTGTGAGCAAGCACCCTGCCTAACGGACTGGCAGGGTTTCCTTGTTTATGCCCCTATGGGAGCTTTGGGGAAAACCAAAGTGAGCATTGGAGGGTATAGGCATGCTCAGAGGTGTCACCAAGGTGGCTTGCTTGGGGAAGCAAGCTGCAGAACTTGGTGTGATCAGGCTCTGGGAAGTAGAGCTGATTACTCTGCAACTGAAAGCCCAGACTTCATCACCTGGGTGAGTAAAGACAACACATAGACATATATTTATGGTTGAATGGCCTAAGTGAATTGCCACTTGCAAGGGCCCAGTCAAACGCCAGTTCAATGTAGACTCATGCCTGGGTCTACAAGTTCTGGTAATGGGGGCTGAGATAAAGAACCAAGGTGGTTCACAGAATTAGCAGAGAAAACTATCAAGAGGGACTGTTTGGTCACAGTGAAGGCTAGTTGATGAAATGTTAATTCATATTGAATGGAATGGTCCAATATGGTTCAGTGTATTGAAGGAACAAATGAGGTTCCTAGTGTGGATTTGGTGTGGAACTGGTTAAGGATAAGCAGAAGGACAAGAAGACAGGATTAAGGACTAGCAGATCATGGTTTAGGATGGCCAAACTGTCCAGAAGTTGATGCTGAATAACTGAAGAGCTGAGAGTATGACCTAGCTGGACTGAATACAGAGGCTGGAAGAGCTGATTTAGTGACTTTTGAGAAGAAATTTGGATATAAAGAAGAAGTTAAAGAATGATTAAATACTGCCTGATTATGATTAAAAAAGGATTGAAAATCATATAAAAAGAAAGAGGAGGAAAAATAACCTTTAGTTTATTAGAACTATATGTTATTTTTAGGAAAAAGATTAAAGAGAAAAAGGACCAGAAAGAAGCTAGAAGAAGAACGGAGAAGCTGTGAGAGAAAAAGAGCAATTTTTGCCAAGAACAACTAGGAAAGCAAAATGACAAGCAACAGGCAGGTTCAAAGATGCAAAATGTTGACAGAAACACAGAGAAACGCGGAGAAACATTGAAAAATTGAAGGATCAAAAATTGCCTAAGTAAAACATATGTGGAAGCGCTTGAGATTTGCCGGGGAAACATGTCGGGAATTACAGCAAAACCGTTCAAAACGCAGAGCAGTGGTTTACCCGGAGCAGGACAGCTTGGAGTTTGAACCAGGGTCAGAAACAGGTCATCTGGATAAACTGTTTTGGCAAAACTGTTGAAGCAAGGCGTTTGATTGGCTGCAACCCAGAGCCTACTTAATCAGGTTTTTAAGGGCTTTAACTTGAGAGTTAAAGCCTAAAAAATGGGAAGCAGAAGCAGAAAATTCATGGCTTTCATTGGCTGAAGTAAGTTTGAAGGTTTAATATATTATAGAAGAAGAAAAACAGGATAGTTTAAGCTTTAAAGAACCAGAGTTCTAAGAGTGGATTTTGGTCTGAAACAAGGGGCTATAAAAGGGAGAGCTATCTGAGACTCTTCAAAAACTGGATCAAGTGGATTACAAAGGCCACCAAAGCTACAGAAGGAGCAGAAGACCAAGGATAGGAAGCCAGAGCCAAGTCAGACCACAGGAGCTTAAGATTAAGATAACAGAGCCCACAATCAAAGTGCCAGAGCCCAAGACCAAAGCAAAGGAGCCCAAGATCAAGGAGCAGGAGTCAAAGACCAAGTACAAGGAGTCCAAGATATTGTTAAAGGATTCCAAGTTTTGGCACAAACCCTTTCTTATTCCCTACCCCAAGGCAATATCTCAGAAGGTTTCTAAGGGGATCTTCCTTCTGACAGAGAATAAAGCGCTTATTACGACCCCTATCTGATTTTTCCGTGTGAAAAGAGTATATAAGTCTCATGAGTCAATTGCCCCATATTTTCTATCCTAGCCCAGGGGATGAGGAATCATACCACCTAGGGTGCAGGAAGTCTGCCTCTAGTAAATCTGCCCAGGAGGAGTGGGAGAAGGTGACCAGGCATTTGGAGATGTCAAATAGAGGAAGAGAGTTCATCAGAGAAGAGTTTGCAAGACTACTCCAGGATTGGTATCAGCCTACAGGCAGGCTGGCGCCTGCTGAAGTCCAGGTATACGCTGGAGACGCTTGCTTGGTGATTGGAAAGGTACTGGAGGAGTTTGCCCTTATGAAAGCCAAGTATAAGCTTCTCACTAACCCTTCACCCCTGTTAGAGAATGACACCTCCTCCAAGCCAGTCCCTGGCTACAACCCAGGACACACTATGGGGACAGGTGACCAGGAACCCCACAGGGTCTTCTCTGATACTTCATTTGGTCCTCCTTAGGGCATAGAGTCTTTCTCTATCTCAGTCACATATCAACACTAACCTCCTGATCCTTAAGGCCTAGGGGCCTCCCCTACATGCGCCTTGATCATAGGACTCTTGGTCAGATTTTAAGAGACAGGGACCTCCTCTACACGCGCCTCTACTTCATACATGAGCTTTCTCACTGCTAAATGTCTACAACCTTGAACTTCAGAGTCTCATGCTCTACCAATTGAGCTAGCCAGGCTCCACTCAAGGGTCTCCTGGTCCGGCTCCTCCCCAGAGAGTTCACACTTCTAGCCATACAGTATATCTGGGATGCAGCCCAGCAAGCTTCAGGCCTAATTGTCTTTCAACAAAAGCCTGTCAGCTTATTCACTGTTCTTGCTTCCAACGTCATGCTTTCAACAATCATTCTGAAGACCAAAATACAATCCTTTTCTGAGTGCCCTTTTATAAATACTTCTTTATACACCTCCCATGATACTAGAGAAAGACCCCCATGTTGGGCTCTTGTGGGGTTCCTGTCCACCAGTCCCCAAAGTGTGTCCTGGATTTTATCCAGGGACTGGCTAGAAGGGGTTGTCATTCTCTAGTAAGGGAAAATGTATCCTAGAAATATTTATAGGGGTCAAAATAGGCTTTTATTCACTCTCAGAAGGAAGATCCCCTTAGAAACCTTCTGGTATATAGCCCAGGGAGTCAAGGAAACAATAAGAATTTGCCAATACTTGGAGTCCTTCAACAATATCTTGGACTCCTTGTACTTGGTCTTGGACTTCTGCTCCCTAGACTTGGACTCTGGCACCTTAGAATCAGACTTCTGCGCTGCGCTTAGGATCCAGCTCCTTATTCTTGGGCTCCTGCTCTGTTTTCTTGGGCTTCAGCTCTCTTTATAGCTCCAGTGGCCTTGTTATTCCACTTTTATAAGTACAACCAAGCTCCTGATGGTGATCAAAAGGCTTCCAAAAATCTCTTAGCAGAAACTCAAAAGGCCTCAGAAAGATCCTGTCAAAGACCTGAAAAGACCCTGTAACTTTCCAGCCAGCCACCCTATTATAGTGTCCTTTTCCCAATGTTTCTGCCTTCAAAATGGCTTTCTTCAGAATCTTAAACCACTGCTGCTCACTTTTTCCTATAATAACTTAAGCTTACATACTTACTTTCTCAAAAGCTTAAAGTATTAATTCACTATTTCCTTGCTTATATTTTAAGCTTTTGGCTTTCAACCAATCATTTTCATCAGGAAACCTGCCAGAACTCAACCAATGAATTCAGAGCGTAGAACTAGACTATTTCTGAAGTTCCACTGGGATCCAACTAAGAAATCAATTTCCATTGCTTAAACCGCTCAAATCAACAACTCTTTGCACACCAAAGCATTAACCGGTCCATTATTCTGGCACCAGTCTTCCCTGCATTCAACCTAAACCCATTTAAATAGTAGAATACTATTTAAACTGTTTTTTGGACATCTTCAACGTTTTCCCCATATATTTAAAAATCTTGTAAAATCCAAGGAAAACGTCCCACCAAAACAACTTTGTATCCAGCTCTCATAGTAACACACCTTCATCTATCATAGGAACTTAATAAATAAAGATCTTACCCACACTTCTATCCACATTCCTTCTTTATTTTACTACTAAACCAAGGCAAAACATTCTATATTTTACTCATTTTGACAAATCAATTTGGCAAAATCTTGGCTCATTTCTCCGGACTACTAGTTCTTCACCATCATCTTTGGATCCTTCAGCCAGCTATCTTCAACAACAGTCACTAATCTTCCACTTGGTCAACATAAGCCCTGTCTGCAAACCAACAAACATGTGGACCATCACAGGTCCAATGGAAGCGCTATTTAGTGTTTAGGAGCTCAGTGAGGGGTGCAATTTATATCTCCACAATTGGGAATAAACTTGTGTATGTAGGCAACCATGCCTAAGAATGTATGAACCTGGCCCACATTGGTGGGAGGTGGCATGTTTGTGATTGCCTTGATTTTGACAGGATCAGGCTTTATCCCTTGGGCAGAGATAGTGTGTCCAAGGAACAGGGGCTCTGACTTGAGAAATTTGCATTTGGAAGGCTTAGCCTTCAACTGGATTTTATGAAGAGGGTTGAGGACAGAACAGAGGTGCTGGAGATGTGTGGTTTGATCTCAACTGAAGACAATAATGTTGTCAAGGTACACAACAACACTTTTTCCAGTCAAATCCTCAAATGCTTTGTTCATCAACATGAGAAAGTGGAAGGAGTGTTGGTCATTCCAACGCTCATGACTTGATACTCAAACAACTTGTAGTGTGTGCAGAAGGCAGTCTTTGCCTCATCCCCTGGTGCAATGCGGACCTGGTTGTACCCCGCGGTGAGATTAATCTTGCTAAAGACCTTCACACCCACAAGCGTGTCAAGCAGGCTGTCAATCAACAGCAGGGGGTGTTTATTCTTAACAATTACCTTGTTTAAAGCGCGGTAGTCTATGACCAAGCAAGGGAACCGTCCTTCTTGGCTACAAAGAAGACTGCAGCCCTGTATGGCAAGAGTGAGGGGTTAATGAAGCCCTTGTTGAGTGTGTCTAAAATGTGCTGGCAGAGGGTCTCATCTTCTTTTGGTGTCAGGCAATAGAGGGGACGTGCTTTGGGCAGTTACCCTTGCAGTTGTACAGTATGCTGGATCTCTCAGGAAGGGGATGGTTGTCCAGTGTTTCACTGAAAACATCCTTATATTCCTCAAGGAGTGTGGAAAGTGCTGGTGGAGACAGAGTGATTAAGGGGAGGGCTTCAGGTTATTCAGCACGGATAATATTGACTGAGCATTGATTAAAGTCTAGTTGCCCCTTTAAATCATACAAACCCATTTCTGTTATTCTGACAAACACGGTATCATGAAGCAAATTGCTCATTCCAACAGGATATAAATGAAAGCCCACCCCATTTATATTGAGGGTGATTACAGACATATACCAGTCAATGTAGGGACAGTTGTGTCAAAGCCAGTCAAGGCCAGCAGTGACATTGTGACTGAGCCCTGCCATTATTGATCCAGAGAGCTTAACCTGGATGTTCCCCATCCTCACAGAGAAGGGTACTGTCTCATGGATAATCACCACTTTACGGGAATCAGCTACTTGTACTGCCTTGAATATGCTTGGCACCCAGTCTAATTGTTGAGAGTCAGCAAACACCTGGTCAACCATAGTGTGATTGGCCCTGATATCTACCAATAGTTTGTGAGTGTTCCCACAAAAACGGATGTGATAGGCCAAGTGGGTTACTTTATTTGAAGAATGACTTGCTTGGAGAATGGGTTCATTGCTGTGGACCTGGAATATGTCAGGGGTTTCAACTTCATGCACATTGTAATTACAGGGGTTCTTTAGGGGGAGGGATTGAGAGTGAGGGTCAAGTGGGGTTGTAGAACATCTTGTAGCTACAACCCCCAGGCTTTTTCCTGGTCCTCAATTTGCGCTAGCTGGAGTTCTCCTCACGGAGATGCTTTACCTCATTCTCCTGTTGGCAGGACTGGCAGAAGTCTACTTAGTTGTGGGCACTACCAGGTGCAGGACGAGGTTAGGGTGGTGCGTCATTAGATCTGTGAAAGCCCATTGAAGCCCAATTATTGGCCTCCACAATGGCCTTGTAGCAGTTATTGATGAAGGTGCAGCAACCCACAGGAACCCATCTGTAGAATGGGGTTTGAGCCCATTTACTATCAAGGTAAAGAGCATGACATTCCCATTGGTCACGGCTTCTGGGGCAGCGGCAAGATATTCAGGGACAAACCCTGTCTGTTTAATGGCCAGGAGGGAATTTCCCACCACAATGGATGAAAAGGTTTCACTGTAGCAGAACTTTGTGGTGTCCCTTAACAACGCCTAAGTGACATCTATCTCTTGGCTGGCCCAGTTGGTGAACCACACTGCGGCAGGCCCTGTGAGGCGCCCAGATGTGTTAGCAACCCACATGGGCTCAGGTATTTGACAGATATGGAGGCGGGTTTTGGTAGAATGGAGCCAACTGACAATGTCAGCCCCTTCAACACCACCTGCAAAAGATTCAAGCTGGAGGTTGAGCATGCGTTGGGAAAGGTATGATTGGGGCAGGGTGACGTTTGCGTCACCCTGCCCAAGGCAGAGTTGATTATACACACTTGTAAGTACCAGTTGATATTGGTAGATGAAATATCTTTTGGAGATGTCCCCCTTGGGGATAGGCAGGAAGGTTTCTTGATGGGGAGTAGCCATATGGCCCGTACTTTGTCCTTTCTTGGGAGAAATTTTTCTTTTAGGTAGGCTGTGAACCTACTTCTGCTACCACTGTTGCAACCAAACAGATTAGATTTCAGTATTTGATTAGGGAAGACAACATTCCAATAGAAAGGACAATAATGAATAGAATAAGGTATCATTTATTGTAGAATATTGTGATTAATATACTATATGGGGAAAGCCACAGGGCCACAAGGGGGTGGCATAGTGGCATGTTTCACGTAAGGGTTTGAAGCCAAGGAATAACTTGTGTGGGGATCAGCAGGTCAAATTGGTAGCGCTCCTAATTAGGATGAAGTACCCGCTGTTTGATATTGCCATCAGATTGGTTCAGGTTGTTAGATACGTCAAGGGGCAACTCAATGAGCGCCCCTTGTGTATTGTAAGATACATTGGCAGGCAAGTCTGGAAACTCAGTTGCAACAATTATTTGGCTGGTTTTCTTTGCTGTGGCAATTATTCATTTTCTGATATTTACATGCTGGTGTCTAATGGGCTGTTTTCACATACTACCACACAGGTAATAGGATGTGAAACCAACCAATTGGATGCCAGCACATAAATATTAGAAAATGCACTATTGCCACAGCAAAGAACACCAGCCAATTAATGGTCATAAACAGTGATTGATTGATCCATTGTATTATTACTACCTCACAAAATCTGACTTAAAGTTTACAGAATTATTATTAATAGGTAAATAAGTTTACTTTAAAATGAACTATGTATCAATATTTGCAATAAGTTTTAATGGCTCTCTAATATAGACACAGTCTAATTCTAAAATCAAAATGAAAAATACCACTTTAAAATGAATTTTATTATACAAAATAAATTGAGTTATTTACATAATATCTAAATATCAAGAGTTAATGTCTAGCTGCAATATTATAATTTAATTTTTACATTTGTTGGTCTTTACTTTATTATTGATAATGAAAAATATTTTTGCAAATAAATATTATGTTTCCATATCAACTGTACAACTTTTTTAAAAAATATGGGGAGTGATAATAATATAAAAAGAATATATTATGTATTATTAATGGAAGAAAGAATATCAATTTAATAATTTGTCAAAAAGAAAGGTTTTATTTTACTCATCAAGAGACAAGTAGGAGAGGGAATGGGCGGAAAGAACATTGCCTTCATCTGCACCTGTGAAAGGGGCAGCATCAGAGATAGTGGGGAGGGAATGGGTGGTGGCTTGGGAGTCAGGGTTAGAAGGCGGGTGGCTTGACGGGGGGGGGGTTGGGGAGGCAAGGTTTGTTGACTGGGAAGGGGCAGCAAGAGCTGATTGCTTCAATTGCTCAAATGCATTTTCTGTCATATATGCGGGCTTGGTGAAACAGATGGATGAGCATGGGGAAGGCAGGAGCCCTTTCTGGACTTATCACTATCACTTGTATAGAAGATGACAAGATCTGATAAGTCCTGGACAAATATGGAAGGAAAAAGCTCATACTCCTTCTCAATTTGGATGCATAGTTTGTTGTAGGTGGCAGGTGTTAGAGTGAAGTGGTGAGCTGCATGATTCAAGGACAAACAATGAGGATACAGTAAACAAATTGTGAGTTGCTTGAGCAACAGAAGACCAACTTGGGAGGACAGTTTGATCATCTTGGCACCAGTAGCTGTGTAGCAGAAGATGGAGGTCAAAATTGTCAAAATACAAATGATTTGCAGGGGTAAATTAGAGAGAGAATCTGAGGGCGTCAGCATGTAAAGGGCGGGCCAAGGCGCGGCCATGGTATCAATGGCAGCCTTGAAGAAAATATACACTAATCTGTCAAGGACAGGGGCAAACAGCCCCAAATGAGCCAACATTTTTTTGAAACTTTCTTTTATTTCAGTGAAATTAAGCTACTAGAAACAAGTTTCTAGAGGGGAAATGGGAAAGTGTTAAGGGAGTTCAGGATGAGGCAGGAGGGAATTCCGTGGCTTCTGATTGGCTGGCAAGAATATTTTCAGCAGTTGGTGGTCCTGCACTGGAATTCAAGTCAATGACATCATAATTTGAGAAATTTTGGCGACCAGCGGGCCGAGCGCTGCCATCCCCAAATAGTGTATAACGTGTAATTTTCTTGTCATAATTATTTGGGGAAAAATAAGGCAGGTCCAGATTTTTGAGGGCTATTTGGGCAACCCCAGCTTTGACCCATTTTTTGTCTATGACAGCATTTAAATTGTCAATTTCTTTTAGGGGTTTGGCTGCAGTTCTTTGCTGATTTTGGGTTTTACGTGGGCGCATTATTCCTTCCATTTGATTTTCTACTGTAACAGCAGGCTTTGAGTGCCTGAAAGCTGAACCAAAAATTTAAAGACATACATCTGCAAGATGCAAGTCAATGTGATTGGTGGGGTAGGACCAACAGGTATGTCCTGAAGCCCTATTTTTTTGGTTGCTCATTTCTTCTGCTCCATCTCAGTACTCATTACAACTGTGTACACAGCTTGTTGGGCAGCCCACTCCTCCAGCATGTCCTTGAGCTCTGTCTGGTATGCATGCTCCTCTGCAGTGTTTGATATTGCCAAGTAGTTATTGACACCCAATGGGGAAACTGCCAACAAAACCAAAAGATTGATACAGGATTGGGCTGCTCTTGTAGACGTCAGATTGGATGTGCTTTCCCCCAAAGTCTTGGATACTTGCAGAAATCTTGGCATATCATAAGAAGATGACGTCAATGTGTGACATCATTGCCCTCCCTTTTATAAACTTAATGATAGTAGAATTGTAGGGGTAGGTATCCACCAAACTGGGATCACTGAGAAATTGATTGGACAATATTCTAGCAACAACTAAAACTCTGTGCATCCGCAAATCAACTGTTATCTTATTTGTGAAAATGCTGTGGAGTCCCAGTTGGAGATGCACCTGGACCAGGGGCATTCAAGGGTCACGTTCTATGATAGCCATCATAAGGGGGTGGGCTTTTTCACCCTTGGTTGACGTATAAGCACCAGTTTGGGTCTTCTTGGAAGGGGGCCACAGTTGGTGTGGGCTTGCAGGGTTGCAGCCACAGTGGTCTTTGCAAAACCCATTATGACTTCTATTTCCCCAATGGACTTAAGCATCCCTTGCTTTTCAACCATTTTGAGAACAATTTATGGGGTAATTAGCTTTTTCTGCATCTTTAAAACTGATTGGCTGGAGGTGGGATGTGTCTGTTTTAGGAACCAGATGGCGCCATCTGATTAGCTGTTTCTGGATTATGGCTTCCCTAGGTGACCCCTTGGATAAATTGACTGGTTCTGAATACCATTGTTGATACAGGATTTGGGTTGGCAGCTGCCTGTGCATGATGGGCAAACAGAGCCATTCTGGAAGTTGCAGGAGAAAGAACACACTCCTGGGTGGGGCTTGCAGAGGGGCCTGCGGGTTGGGAGTGGCCATAGACAGAGGCTTCACTGTTAAGAGACCCAGCGTAGCCCTGCATGATTTTTTCAAGGCCAGGGAAAAGCTCGTTTACTTGATTTTTATTGAAGGACAACATAATAAACTTTTATTAAAAATTAAACTCAAAAAGAGGACTTTATATTTTAGTCAATTTTATTGTTAATTATGTTAAGTTGGTGAATAGTAGGATCAAAATTTTAGTCGTCCTAAACTGGAATAGGGTGGTTTTTTAGAATGCCTATGATTCCTAAAAGAATTGTCAAAAATTCACTCTATATCCTTTGACTTCCTGTTTGAGATGCCCATAAATTATATTTATTTCAAATTCACCTCATTTTTTATTTGAAATCTGGTTCTTGGATTTGACAATCTTGCAATTTCAGATTTGTTACTAATTTCATGATGTCTACAATTTTTTAGACATACAGGAAATCTTAAATTGTACATTAGAATCCCACATTTGCTTGTTGTGTTTTGTCTTTATTTAGTTGAGTTATCTTCTCAAGGGATTCAAAAATTTAAAATTTAAATCAATAAAAAAAGTCAAATAAAATGATTGATTCTATTAAATATATTAATTTTCACTCAGCTGAGTTGCCCAAAAAAGTGATTTGAATTATGACCAAGGATTTGACAATCCTGCACTTCTACATTTAGGTTATGAATTTACAGTAAAGTAGTTTTTAAAGCCTGTTGAGATAAACAAAAACTCTCAGTATAAAAACAAATAAAACTCAGTCTAAAAACAAAATCAAAAATTAAGGAATTTATGTTAAATTACAGTATATTTGGATCAACTTTGATTTTGCTTTTAGACTGAGTTGTATTTGTTTTTAGACTGAGATTTTTCATTTAGATCAACAGGTTTGAAAACTACTGTATCAACCTTCAATATCTGATACAGAATATTTGAAAACCAGGATCATCAACCCTCTATGAGAAAGTAATCTTGCTAATATATTCCTACTGATGAGTTGAAGCAACTGATGAAAGGTTGATTTCATCACAAGCGTGGTATGCAGGTGTTGTTGTACTAAAAAATAATCACTCTAGTTAGAGGATAACAAATAGAGCTTTGTGAACCCATTGTTGAAAGGCCAAAAATTTATCATAGTTATTTCAAGGGGGGCTGAAAACCCATCCATTTGATAAGAATGAGAGCCTGGAAGGAGCTGATGATGCACCAAGGCAGATCAAACCAAGCAGTGAAGGAGGCTCTCATGCCACTCAGGGAGGCAGTGTGGAACTGAGACAGACTACTCTCAACCATCATCAGGTAGTATCCAGGGCTGTTGGATTCAGGTAACAGATCAGAGATAGCACAAGTGAAGTGATGACCACCCCAAACTAGCATGAGAGAAGTCTTGTGTACTTGTTCAAGGATAGGAGTCCCAACTAAGAGGTGATCCAGATGAGACTGGTGTAACATAATAACAGCAGTGAGAATGATAGGAGAGACCAGAATTTCCTCTTTGAGAGGAGGACTGGAGATAGTTGGTGAGGTACTGCCAGCAGAAGGAGGGTGGGCAGAACCAATTAATACGGTTCTGTAAGGTGTAAATGATGGACTTAATGCCCCTGTAGTGAGCACCATTTTTTCAAGTTGCACTTTGTTACTTGATTTTACAAAGAACTCAGGAAAAAGTCTTAAAAATGTAAGACTTGAAGTTCCAGCTTTAAGCCTGTTTGATCTGAATATTAATAAAAAAGATTTTTTTATAGAAAATGGAAGATGAGCCCTGAAAATTTAAAGTCAAAATTAATGAGATAAAATGAACTTAGTTCTGTTGAAAAAGGTCTAAGAAGTTTATAACATTAATTTAAGTCCTATTTCCTTTTAGTGGAGATAATCCAGGTGTCAGGGATGAAGTATAGAAATAAGATTCCATGAGCCACCAGAACTTCAAATCATTGATTACTTGTATTATCTCATAATTCATCCAAGAAGATCCAGAAAGAGGCAATAAAAATGATCCATAATACAAGAACAGGAGTGAAGAACTATAAGATTTATTGAAGCACCATAAAGAGAATGATGGATAAGGGTTAAGAGAAAGGGAAATGTAATTTATACCCATTAATTCTTAAATGAGAGGAGTTAAGGATGCTAAAAGAAGGACATATCATTTTGAAGGTGTATTAAAATAGATAAAAGTGGTTCAAAAGTGGTACCAATATATTCCTCTTGGTCTCAGCTTTCAGGAATGCCTTTAAACGTTGAGATTGGTTCTCTAGCCGCAGAGATATGATTTTTTGAGGATCAGCAATTATGCGCAAGAAGAAAGATCAAAAGGTATTTGGACTGCAAAAGCACTTGAAAATGGCACAATTGAATTAAGTTAATATAAAAACCTATTTTAAATCAAGTTCAAACATGATAAAATCAAGTAAATTAATATAAAATGTTGTCAGGACTCTGAATACTGACAGCAGGAGGCTGGTAAGGATCCAGAAGTCTCAGGCATTGATGTTGACCCATATTTGGTCATGAGAAACACCCCAGGTCAAAATCAAAATGATTCACCTTTGTACTCACCAATTTGCAGAGTATCAGTCACTAGGCCAATTAAACCCCCTATGAAATTTGAATTAACAACACAACCAATGCAAGGAACATCTACCAAAGGGTGGAGAAAGGAGGAAAGACACCTTAGATCCCTACCACACAACAAGGAGATACCATCCTGCACTACCACATATTTTAGGACATCTCTATGGGTACAACCAGTTTAAAATCATGAAACACAAGGTCTGATGGCTGCATACACTAAGACACCTTGGACCTCCTAGAAACATATGTGTTTTGCAAGAAGAACACATATAAACCAGATCTGAAAAATTATTCTTACCTATCAAAGCCTTAGATTCCGTTGAACAATGGGCTCTCAACATTGTAGCAGCCCTGACTGAGGATAAGTTAGGAAAGAGATACATTGTTACTGGCATTGGATGCCTCACTTGTTGGTTGGTAGCTTAGGCAACCACCAACCACACTGCCATCACCTGCTTCATTAGAAAGGAGATTGTGACAAACTTTAGTTATCTCAAGCAGCTCATCACAGATGGAGGGTGGTGTCACGGTAGTTTTTATAATTCTGGGAATAAACTGTGCCAGCCAGAAGGCAAGAAAATCCAGGAACCCATTGATGAAGTTAAAAGAATTAAAGGACTTGAATCAAACTGACAATTGAAAGTGGATCACAGAAGTCCCAGTTAATCTGTAGGATATGTTATCCCTACTGAACTGACACTGATAAATAGACGTAATCTGAGGGTTAACCAATACAACATTGTTTATCAGAAAGGTCAAAAAAATTAATCATTCAAGGGCTTTTTGCTTGATGAACTAGATACATGTTGCAATTATGAGATGGGCTAGGAGCCATAGATTCAGGTGGTATTGCTGAGTGTTGTGAATGCCGCCATTCACCATGTTTTAATTTTGCCTTCATTGGGTTATTTTGAGGACAAATCCCTCTCTTTTGCTTTCTCCCTTTGAAATGAGGCTGGCTCTAAATTGGGAAATACAATTGTTTGGTTTCCTGATTCTGTGCAACTCACTTGCCCCACTCATGCTTGTGGTGAGTGATCCTACCATCCATGTACTGTTCTGTGGTAAAGCCACACAGTATATAATCCCAATCTTTATACCCAATAAATTTTAAGTTCTATTCACATTTTTGCCTTTGTGTCTCCATGTACTTTGGCGCCTCTCTAGCCATGACTAGCATATATTATTCATTAAAGGCCACAAGGTAATCACATAGCCTTCCCTGCCATTCTAACCAAGACTTAGTACAAATCCAATCCTAAGGTTAGGATTCCCTGTTGTGACTCTGTGCCATGCCTCAGATCACAATAAAAATGGTGCTCACTACAGGGGCTGTAAGCCCCTTGGTTATCCCTTTCACAACAACGTTTTTAGGACCTTTGCCTCCTCCCATACCAGAGCCAACTTTGCCTGAAATTACCAGTCCTCCTATTGAGGAAGACATCACCAACCCGCCTATTGTCCCTACTGTGCTGAACCTTGGGAGTGGTCCCCACTTAGTGGCCTACCCTTTGGGTACCCCTGACTTAGAACAAGTCATGGTAGTAGCCCTTGGGATAGTCCGTGAGGGAGCCATCCCTTGCCTCCAGCTTCAGCTCAGCCAAGAAGAGTACTATAAATTGATTATAGCCCCACAAATTCCACAGCATCTCCTTTCAGCAGCTGGCTCCGCTGAACACTTATTGTCATCCTTTGTGCAACCCACCTTATCCCATCATCAAATGGTTTTAGGGCTCCACGTTCAGGAGATCTCTTCTCTACAAGCCGCCGTCACTCATCACTGGGATCAGTTTGCAGCCTACCAGCAGTGGATCCACTCCATGTTTTCCTTAGTATCTGACAATCAGCGCAACTCTGTCATCTCCCAATCTTGTTTGGTCAATTCCATCAAAAAATTTACCAGTCTATCCCTGAGTATGTCAGGGAGCGTCTACATGGGTTTCACCAGTTGGAACAGCCCTGGCGCACCCAAGTGGATTCCACTCTAAACGCCTATCTCCCCAACTTTGAACAACTTGTGCAGCAGCTCAACGGGTTTGGTGTTTACTCCTTTGACCAGTTGCAGCAAGTAGCAGTCCATGCTACAACAGGCCTCTGCAAACTTGGTGAGGAATTTGATTAAGAAAGGGCTGCTACCACTGCTACCATTGCCAAACTCCAGACTCAAGTAAATGAGCTGTCTACATCAAAATCAGATGCCCTGCCTTCTCATCCATCTGATGAGTTAGCAGATAGAGAACAGAGGCTATGGGACGCCATTCAAGAGTTAAGAGCTTCCACCTACATCCAGAATTTCCCTACCAAAGCCCCCAGCCTGACCCTTAAGTGCTTGCTCTAACAACTCAGGCTGCTGACTTACAACAAGAGGTTGCTACCTTGCGTGAGGCATTGGTGTCTGTTGTTAGTCCAACTGGGGCTGTTGGTGAAGATGGCTGTTGCCCTGGCTTGTTGAGAGCCCCTCATATTTACTGTGCTAGAGAGTTGATAGCTCTAGCCAACGGGGTGGATCATCTGAAGCAAGACCACTCTGAACTTGGTAAAGACGTACAAGAAATGAGTGAGCTAATTGATTCTGTGAACAACAAGTTTGCCCCTTACCTTTTGGTGGGTCCGTCTCTTACATCCTGGATGGCTGAACTGTCTTCAGTAATAACTGCATAGGGTCAGCGCCTGGATGTTACTGAGCGGCAGACCACCCTAGCTGATAATACAGGCACCTGCACTGCTGAAACCTTGACTACCCTTGAGGAAAGTTTTTCCAGCTGTGGTCCAGACATCCCCCCCCCACTGAATCCAAAGTGGAATTCTCCCCACGCATAAATGTACTTGATAGCAACAATGGTGGCCCAACCCCAGAGACACATTTCAAGCCTACTTTTAAGCAAGTCTTCAACCTGAAAACCTCAAACATTGCATCTTTCTTAACTATCTATGAAACTGCCATGAGAAGAGCCTCAGATGAGGTCAAGAAGGAACATATCCTAACCTTACTGCACTCAACCTGTCAAAAGGTAGTAGTGCCAGAGCTGCTCATCATTGAGACCTGAGAAGATATGAAGTAACTGCTGATTGACAAATTTGGTGGTGACCTTAGTTTGGAAGTGAAGAAGGACGCCTTCATGCACATTGTGTTCAAACCTAAGGAAACTCTAGCCAAGTTTGCAGATAGATTCTACATGGAAGGATAAAAACTGATCACAAGCTGCCAGTTGACTGCACATGAAGCATACATGGCTTGCACTCAAGCCCTCAAGGTTAACCAGCTCCTGTGTCTTCACTTCAAAGCCCATAAGGCCATGCTTTCTTTCATGAAGAGCATAAAGACACTGTTGCAGAATATGCACCTTACCCATTTGGGGGAAGTTGTGTGGGAGAATTGTGCCGCTTCTACCTCTGGTTCATCTTCACATGGCCTGTGTATCCTCACCATGAACTTGCAGAATTCTCCTCAACAACAGGGTTGCCATAACTGTGGACAGATAGGTCACTTTTGCAGAGTCTGCACTAATTCTTGAGTTGAAGGGGCTGATCCCAAAGAGCAGGCAGGAAAAGAACAGTCAACCTAGAGGCAGAGACGCTCTTGGTTGACAATTCTTCCCAGTCTTCTTTGATTTCCCCTCCATTGCTAACTCTGAGCCTGCTGACACTGAGGCTTCTCCCATTCTGCTGCTGTTCCATGACATATCTGATGACTCTGACATGGAAAATTCTGATATGGAAGATCCTGATGCCTATGTATATTCAGTTCTGGCTGTCCCTGTCAGGAATATTCCTGACAACGCCTTGTGTCAAGATAAACTTTTGGGCGCAATTGGGCTCAAAGAGAAAAATAAAAAATGCAGCAGCTCCCCCTGATTTGGGAAACTGCCACAAAACACCCGGTCAAAGAAACAGGGTTTAAAAAATTGAATTTTGGAAAAAACGGGGGTTATACTCTGGCCGCAGACCACGCAGCCGGCCGCCAGTCAGCCAGCCAGCTAGCCCAGGCGCAGCCAGAAGGGGACAGAGCACCCCCCACAGTGGGACCACCCACCCCCGCCAGATGGGGAAAATTCCCAATTAGGAATACCAAAAAGGCAATTTCCCTAAACCCAAAAACAGGAGGAGCTGCTGCCCAAATTTGGAACCTACCAAATTTGGGGGGGGTTTACAAGATGCCCAGCATGGCAATTAATGCATCAACTACAGAAGTTGAAAGTGATTGCATAAAAGTACCTGAAGAAGCTCCCAAGTTATGCAATGCCAAGTTTAACAATTCATTGCCTGCTAATCCATCTCCATACCACTCCCAAAAGGTAATTTCAGACAACACCAAGTGTTTGGGGTTCCCTGTCCAATTTTTTGCACTATTCATGCCCCACAAGGATGATAGTATATAATAAAACCAAATAACTTGATGATAGTTTGCACTATCATTGAGTGAAATTATCCCTCAATAGTATCACATAAATAAATTCAAAAACTTTACCTACAAGAAGTTAAACAAGACACTAAGCTTTGTCTGCCCTTCCCCAGGATCAGAAGATGAATCACCTAATCTTCTCAGCTGTCCTCACAGCATGCCTAGGGATTGGGGGTCACCAATATAACCAACAGCATGGGCCATTCAACAAACCACCTGGCAAGTATTACTACAAGGAGCCAGTGCAGCTAAACTCCTCTGAGTAGTACTCCTGACCCATGCTGGTATTGCCCCAGACCACCCAGTCTGTAGCCATATACACTTGTATATACTACATACTCACGTATTTTGCCGGTAATTTTGGATGCTATAATGTGCACGCCAAAGTCTTTTGATTGATGATGACAGTCTATCCAATTGTGATGGCGCTCACAGGCTTCCAAGTTGCCAACTTGATCCCTTATTTTGCTAGAATACTTCCCCAATTGTTGGGTCTTTACAGTCCCTGAAACTATTGCTGTCCCTTATAAGCTATGTTCTGGGAAAACTACAACAACTGCCAGATCTCTGCCTGAGGCCAAAGAGGTTGTCTCTTTCCCCTACCTCACTCAAGCCAAGAGATCTCATGTGCTTTTCAAATTCTCTGAGGGAGCTGCTGAGGTTGCTGACGCTGTGTTCAAAAATGTTTCAGTCTTGCTTCCTATCCAGACAGTCTATAAGGAATTCCCGGGACTAAGATGCATGATTGAAAAATGGTACAAAGAACTGGCAGAAGCCCAAGACATTATGGCCGTCCTCCCTCCCTTTGGCTGTACTACCACTTGTGTGGAAATCTCCATCCAAAAGGTGAAGATTAAGGCTGTCTTGGACACTGGATCTCCTGTGAATGTCATATCCTCAAAGCTTGTCAAGAAGCTCAAACTTGCCCCTGACCTTAACTATCACCATTTGTATGGCACAACTGAGCTATCCATGACTTTTGCTATAGGAGCTTATTCTGCTCTTCCCATGTGGTTGCAAGCTACTCTTGGCCGCGCCTGCTGTTGTCTTGGAGAATGAGAGTTACAACCTCCTAGTTGGTACTCAATTCCTTAGGAAATACAATGGGATCATCAACTTGAAGGACGGTTACCTCTTTATCCTAGGGTATGGGGTCCCTTTGATCTTTGAAGAGCCAGTTAAAGTTCCCGGGAAGTGCCTCAAGACATGTGCCTTAGAGTATCCCACTGGTGTTTTCACCCTAAAATACCGTACACATTCCTCCAACATGAAGTGCCCTCCTATGTAAAGCCCCATAAAATTAGGGATTATTCTAGCTAGGTAAGGCACCAAGTTGGTGACTTGGAATCCTGTGAGTGCCGTCAAGATGGGGTAGACCGTCATCATCAATATAAAGACTTTGGCATGTACGTTAAAACGTCCAAAATTACCAGCAAAGTACGTAAGCACGTAGAATACAAAGGAATATATTGCTACGTGCTGGGTGGAGCAGGGCAACACCAGTGTGGGCCAGGAGTACGTCTCGGAGGAGTTGAGCTGCGCTGGCTCCTCGTAGAAGTACTTGTCAGGCGGTTTGTTGTAAGGCCCATGCTGGTGAGAGTATTGGTGGCCCCCAATCCCAAGGCAGGCTGTGAGAACAGCAGAGAAGATTAAGTGGTTCATCTTCAGTTCCTGGGAAAGGGCAGACAAATCTTAGTGTCTTAACTTTCTGTAGTGTAAAAGTTTTTGGTATTGATTTATGTGATACTATTGAGGGTTAGTTTCACTCAATGATAGCACAAACTACCATCAAGTGATTGAGATTTATTATATACTGTCATCCTTAGTGGGGCATGAATAGTACAAAGCATTGGACAGGGGACCCCAAACACTTGGTGTTGTCTGGGATTCCCTTTTGGGAGTGAAATGGGAGTGGTTTGGCAAGCAATAAATTGTTATCCTTGGTATGGCATGTAATTGGAGCATATTCAGGCACAGTAATGCATTTCAATTCAACTTTTGCAGTTGATGCATTATTTGTAATGCTGGACTGCTTGTCAACCCCCTCCAAATTTGGTAGGTTCCAAATTTGGGCAGCAGTTCCCCCTCCATTTGGGTTTGGGGAAATTGCCTTTTCAGGTTTCCCCTTTTGGTAATTTCCCCATTCAGCAGGCTGGGTGGGGGACTGGCTGGCGGTGGTGGGCTGGCTGGGTGGCGGGCGGGCAGGGACTGGCTGGCGGCAGGCAAGCGCAGGCAAGCCGCCAGGCCCAGCGTGCGGCCCGCAGGCGCCTGGCGGTTGGGTGTGCGGCCCGCGGACGGGGTATAAAACCCGTCTGAATTAAAAAAATTATTATTAATTGCACTTTCAAAATTACAGCTTCCCGCAGCAGTTTCCCCAATAAGGGGGAACTGCTGCCTTTTTTATCTTGTTCTTTACACTGAAGTGTGCAAAAAACATCCTTCTGAATGCCAGTGTTGTCAGGAATATTCCTGATATCCTATGGCATGTCCTGCGGTGGAGTACAGGTGATCCTGAGGATGACTGGCTACTAATATTGCGAGGTTTATACCCAACACTGCAGAGACCAAGCACAACCTCCTGTTCCACTTAATAAAGGATGACACTGAATTCAAATCTTATCTGATGAGTGTGACAAGGCATTTGCATTGCCAAAGGAAGTCCTGACCAGCAAACCACTGCTAGCATACCCAGACTTGAGCAACCTTTTGTCCTACATACAGACGCCTATATGGTGGCTTTTGTTGGTGCAGTGTTGTCCCGAAAAATATTTTTGGGAGGAGAATCCTATCTAATATCATTCCCACACCTCAACAAGCACAAGAGGAACTACTCCACCACAGAGAGGATTCCTGGCTGTTCTGTTGTGCGATTCAGAGGATGTAGGCCATACTTACATGGTACCAGATTCACTGTGGTGACCGACCATAGCTCTCTCACCTGGCTCAAGAACATGAAGGATCCTGAAGGGCGCTTGGCCAGGTGGGCAGCTAAGCTGCAGAACTATGACTTTGAGGTAGTACATAGACCAGGCAATAAGCATGGGAATGTCAATGCCCTGTCATGCCTCCCACTAGTAGCAGCTCTACAGGTTGAGTTAGACTCAGTGTATAAGCCCTCAGGTCATCCAGAAAAGTGAGCTGTCCTGTCTCCAGGACTAAAGGCTGCTCTTGAGAAATCCCCAAGAGAGACTAAGGTAGAGAAAAGTGACTCGACAATGCTGTAGAGAGGTCTATCTACCCTATGTCAGGCCCCTGGAGATTCTTCGGATAAGTTGGCCGATTTTCATAAGAGCACCAAATACTGGTACCAGGCGTATGTATTTGATACCATGAAAGACTTGTGTGTACTGGGAGAACCTTGCTTCTGATGTAGACAATTACGTCAACTCTTGCACAAGGTGTGCACAGTTCCGTAGGAAGCCACCCCTCTCACTTACTGGTTGATCCTACCTAACTATGCTTTCCACACCATGAGCATAGATGTGGTGGGACCCATGGGACCTAGCCCTACCTCCAGAAAAATCAGTATATCCTGGTAACCATTGACCACCTAACTAAGTGGATTG